>JARFOC010001277.1:950831-989030 GCA_031763485.1 Osmoderma eremita
TAATGCATAGTTGTGGAAACCTAACAAGTTTATCAATATATCGCTATGTAATGAAAACTGCTACACGTAGCAGCTTTGTTTAAGCTGCTACACAAACGTAGCAGTAGCAGTTTGTAGCTGCTACGCAAATAGAGCAGTTTTACCTGAGTTTTACCCATCACTACTCGGTAATATCGGAATATCAAGTCGCTAAAATGGCCACAGTGCCATCTATAAGGTAATCCCATAACAAAACAGATTTTTTATATCCTGATATTTTTATATAAATGTGATCACAATGTGATAAAATCTTAACAACAAAGTCTGAAATTTTGTTTACAGTGAATTTTCCCATATTTTTTAAGTTAGAAAGGTAGGGGGAATCATAGGCGGTACAAAAACCGACATTTATATATTCGCAGAGAAAATAAAAAATATATTCCAGGAAAAATACCTTTTATAATCATGGCAAGTCCAAATAAACGAATGAGAATTTTAGTAAAACCACAGAACAAGACTCGTAATTACATAAGGCGAAGGCTGGACAGTTCAGACAATTTAATAAGTAACTCGGCAAGAAATGAAGTTGCACCATTTGTTTATATTTTTGATTCAGGCGGCTATACCGTCAAAACAGGCAATGCATCTTTCAAAGAACCAGTGTGAGTACTATAATATTTACGGTAATATTACTAATAACATGTACGTATTTAGATTAATACCGAACTGTATAATGAAAGCTAAATCAGAGCGGAAGAGACTTTTTATTGGAAACCAGATAGAAGATTGCAGAGATCTGTCCGGCTTATATTATTTATTGCCATGTGAGAGGGGCTATATTACGAAATGGGACGTCCAGAAGCCAATTTGGGATTATGTTTTTCAAAATTATCCGATTCATGATAAACCTTTGATAATGACACAACCCATTTATAATTTTCGCACGATACAAGAATGCATGGACGAAATATTTTTCGAGGAATATGAAGTTAAATCTATGCTGAGGATGAATCCAACTGATTTAGCGAAATACGAATATATGTATCGAAAAGGTATAGTTTCAGTTACTAGAATATTTTTTAAACTTAATACTTTAAAATCACCGCTTTAGGTTCCGATATATCCTGTATAATCATTGATTCTGGATATAGTTGTACACATATAGTACCCTACATTAACGGAAAGAAGTATTATCCCGCTGTCAGACGAATTGACGTTGGAGGCAAAGTAAGTTACATTTTTATTGATTTAAATGTTTTATAGTTGATTTGTTACATCGTAGCTCTTAACAAATTACTTAAAAGATATATTGTCATACAGACAATTACATGTGATGGAGGAGACTTACGTAATCAATCAAGTTAAGGAAGACACATGTTTCGTGTCTAAATGTCTTAAAGACGACATGAAAATTGCAAAATACAATGACAGTCGTAATAGCATATTGAGAAATTATATTTTACCCGATTTTAATAATATACGGAGGGGGTAATTTAATACACGTAATTTTTACAAGCGAATTCTTTCCAATGCAGAATTCTTTTAGATATATACAAACTCAAGAAGATAAAACTTCTCCGCTCTCCGAGAATTGTCAGATACTTAGATTAAACAATGAGAGATTTACTGTTCCTGAACTACTAATGCGACCATCCAACATTGGAATTCAAAGCATGGGAATTCCGGAGATGGTGGCAAGGTGTATACAAAAATGTCCCGAGTCGGAATGGAAGGAACTCATGAAAAATATCGTTTTAATCGGAGGAAATGCGAATTTTCCTGGATATAGAGAGAGATTATATATGGATTTGAGATCGTATACGCCGTGTCACTTGCCAATTGAAATATATAAGCCTGAAAAGTGAGAATCATTGTCTTATTAAACTAAAACACATTTGAAACTAAAACAGGAAACACCATTGCCGATTTAATGACTGAACTAAGTTGCCACCCTCTGTAGAATCTACATGGGAAAATAACTACGTTTAATATTATTTTCGATTGTAGATTCTACTGAGGATGACAACTTGGTTGCCGAAATACATATCTAGAGTTTCTTTTTTTAAATTAAAATAATTGCTTTAAAGATACTAAAATGTTTCTCTTTAAATGAAGTCGCCGCTACAACAACAGTTTATTTTCTAGCCCCGTTTGCTTTCCTTGGTACGGTGGACGACAGCTAGCTATGGATCCAGCGTTTGAATCAATGTCGGTTTCCAAATATGAATACGAAGAATACGGATTGAAAATTACCTACAAGAAATTTAATGATTGGTACTATCAAATAACCAACTTAAATTTCTTAGTTTACACAAGCATATATTTCTAGGACGACAGCTGAAATTAAGCCGAGAGACACTCAAATCGAGGTAAAACCCAAGAAAGTTAGCATTTTAGACAATCTAAAGGGTTTAGATCTATTTGGTAAAGGCGGCGAGGAACCGGAAGACGAACCTGTTGAAGTATCCCAAATAGAACAGGCGAAGGTACCCGAGCCTGTGCAGGTTGTGCAAGCATCGAAGCTCCCAACAACAATTGAAGTAAAAAATAGGTTTGGATTGAATACAATACGAATACAAAATCTGCCCGGTACCACAGTAAAATTGGGAAACAGCATTATATCCGGAGAAAATCTGGCAGTGCATTTTATTCCGATGCCCGATTTTTGTATAAATGGCGCTGCTATATTGGCCAATAATATGAAGTTGCTGTAATTAAATTTTTTCAATTTTAATTAAAAATACGTCTTTCTTTACCCCATTATACCAAGATTATCACTACTAGCATTGCTATATACAGCCTTGGCCAAAAGTATTTGCCAACTCATGGTTTCATAAAACAGAGAAATAAAATAAAAAGACAAATGTAAAATCTTTTTTAAATGTAATTTATTAATAAAATTTAATATTTTGTTCAACCACCTTTAGCCTTTATTACAGCTTGTAGCCTTCTTGGTATACTAGCCATAAGATTATAGCAAACGTCGGAGGAAATCTCCCATTCTTCAAAGTTTTTTGTTTTCCAAACGTGTTTGTTAGCACATTTACAATTTGAAATTGGTAACTTTAATATGCGCCACAAATGTTCGATAGGTGATAGGTCCGGCGATTGTGGTGGCCATTCCAACACTTTAAGGCAATTTGCATTAAACCAGCGTGTTGCATCACGTGATTTACGGCAAGGTGCATTGTCCTGTTGAAATAAATAATCTGGAGGATCACCTTCAAATAATTTTAACGTAGAAACTTCCTGAACCTCTTCTAACATTGCAAAATATCGGCGAGTATTCATACACCCGTCGCATACGTACCGATTCCGGAGGTGGACATGCATCCCCAAACCATTATACTGCCACCGCTTCTCCTGGTCTACGCCTTACAAATTCTGCACCAAGTTGAGCGAAAAGCTGCATCAAAATCAAATAATAGCACCAACATTTCAGAATAAAATAGAAAAACACTTTACAATAAAGTAAATCAAACATCTCGTGTTTACAATTTACGATAAACATTATTTCTAGCTTACCTCTATGTTAGATTCACCAGACCAAAGAATTTTACTCCAGTCGGCAACTGACCAATGTGCGTATTTTTTCACCCACGATAGCCGTTTTTGTTTGTGTACCTCTGTCAGAAGGGATTTACGCCGGGCCTTACGGGCACGTAGACCAGCTGACACAAGTCGCCTTCTTACTGTACGTGCCGAAACCGCGACTCCATGGACTCCACTGGGCGTGGCAAATACTTATGGTCAAGGCAGTAGTTTATTAAAGTTTATGGCGCCACAAAGTGACAATGAGAAAAGAGGCCAGTGGACAGTTAGCAGCATTGTTTTAAATGAAAAGAAAATTCCCTTTTTAATTATTGTTTAATGTTGAAATTACTTCAGAGTGTAATTACATTCATTATAACAAGATAAGTTGAATTTTGGAATAATAATCATTTTGTTAGAGTCCTGTTTTTCTTTTTTTTATAAACAAAAAACTCGCAGCCTCGTTCAAATTTAGGCGCCAGTTCTGTGAACATAATAATAAGAACTATAATAGTATCAGCCTACATAAATTAGAATTATAATAATATATGAAATAAGTACATGAAGTGACCATATTAAGATATAAACGAAATACATTACAGGTTATACATTTTAACGATAATAAGTAGAGTTGGCACCGTTCGATCAGTAGCGTGTACTTCCAAGAATTGCAAGGGGTTTATTAATTCCAGAACATAAGCTTTGTTACAAACTTTACAAAATATTTTAGCTCCAAAATGTATTAAATCTAGAAATTAAGGGTTAAATTTCTTTACTTAGTAAACCGTTCATAATTGCATTATTAAACTGAACCGTACAAACCTTCTAAAACAATAAAGACAATCGTACAAACGAGGTATATGCCGACCCCAAGAACGATAGCTGACTGACGGTCCCCAGGACTATAACATCTGCTACACGTCTTCGAAGCGCGCGCTACTGGCCGAACACTCGCAGCGCCAACTTGAATAATAAGTGTTTCTCATTCTCCAAGTTTACATTACGACAGCATGAATTTGTAATTTAATAAAGATTATAGAGAAGTGTGTTGTATTCAGGATCGAATTATCAGTGCTTTAGTACATTTGAACACCCTGTATTGTATTTTTTGTATATGAAATATATAAGAAAATTTCCATATAATTTGACAGTTTTACAGCAGTATAATTTACTACAGGAATCAATTTTTTATAATGTATAATAAATAACGTCCTAATTAAAAAAAAAAGAAATAAGATACGAAGACGATATAGGTACTTGAACCTCCCAAGTGTTTGGCATTTCGTTTTATTAAAATGCACAAAGGACAATACCAGTACATAGACAGGTACATGAATTAACGATTTCCAGCTCAAAATTAGTTTGTACAATAGAGGTAATTTTGAGAAAAATTAATTTTATATACGCATTTAACTATAAATATACAGTTTACAAGCATAATGATACATTTTTTTTGTTTTTGTTTTAACTGTTTTCTATTCATCCTATTACATTCATAGACCATTAAATATGCTAGATTCTATTTTTTTTAAATCTTGTTCGATAGTAGAAAAAAAATAGTGATGCTTTGTTTGTCGAATACTTTGAACACGTGTATATCAGTAAAGAAACTCTGTTTTGGCACAGGGAAAACAATTAAATGGAATATATTACAAATAATGATTTTAAATGAATAACAACTAATATTTAAATGAAAATTTATCCGCAGAATCGTTTATATTTTATTATACTTGTACAATCACAACAATTTCAATGTTCCCAATCATACAGAAAGACGCTTCGTACATACATCAATAAGCGCGTATCTCAAAGACCAATACAAGAAGCCTATGGGGCATCCCTTAATCACAATAAACGCATTCTCATACGCATAAATCGATAATTACCACAGTAAATAAAAGAAACATCGGAAATTGTCGTTTTGTACTTACACTCAACATAAAATTACTATTGTGCGATCAAGATCGATTGAGAACGTTTACAATTTAAAACGATTAGTAAGTTGCTTTTATTTAATTCAATTGGATCTTATTAAGTTTATTAGAGATCTCATATTTAAATTATACAACTTCTTTTTTGTTATTAAAAGAAAGTCACTTACTTTCACGTTTACTTTCTTCCATCTACAACACTAACAGTATATGGATAAAGAATCCCTTATTTAAGGATATGATTACCTATCGATAAAAGGACACCAATAAAGATTTCTTACCGCAAAAATTTGATTTTCAAGTAGAATCAATTTCGGGTTTTTGAGGGCATTTAGAATTAATTGCTCATACTGCGACTCCTTTTCCTCAATAGAATTAAAGTTTCAAATACATTTAAACACGAATAAATGTCGGTAGTTAGAAAAGCACAATAAGATAGTTTTCAAAAAACATCGAAGCAAATTTTAAAATTGGCAAAATTCTCTACGTATTGCAGAATTAGCGGGAAAAAAATCGTCTCTCGTCATAGAGCTTCGTGTCACTTTATAAGAATCGCCAAAATCCGTTAAACCAATTTTTACTTCACATCCTTTTCTGGAAGTTTTTTGAAAGCAAGCAACATTTCAAAATGACAATTTTTAAAGTGCTAAAAACAATAAAATGTAATCCAACAAATTATTAAATACCAAAATCGATCAAGCGGCATTGAATTGTAGATTAGACACGTCCTGGATTGTCTACCTCAAATGTTGGTTTCAAGTTACAATTGCTTATATCTTTATTTTTCTTTATGTATAATTTTTGATACGCACAATCGCGATTTGCACATTAAGTGGGCATATCAGGTATTGTAACACCAAGGAGCACTTCCGAAAAAATCTTTAGGTATTTCTATTTCAATATAACTTTCTCAAATGCAACTTGATTTGCAATATCTGTATGCGTTGAAAATGAAAATGTTGAGAACGCATATGGTATGAACGACTATAATTCATCACTACTTCTTGTCAGAATATATGTATAAGAAAAAAGATACGATAAAAGAAGAATGGGTGAAAGATGATGTTATACCTTAAGAATTTGAAAACTTAAAAATGTGTCAAACACTGTCGCACACAACCCATAAACGTATTGTTCTAAAAACACATGTTTATTGGATGTGTGAAAGTATATGGACGTCTCAAGAATCGAGTAAATACGTTATAATAATACAGGGTGACGCATAAGTATGGCAAAGCTCGATATATCCGTTATCATAGAGGACATCAAAAAAAGTTATTTACGAAAATCGTAGGCAGTCTTAAACTCACCTTTTTAAAATTATTTTCATATATACACGCTGTTTCATATCACCAGAGTGAATCAAACATACGTTTTCTAAAATGGAACATCCTGTATATTATTTCAGATTTACATTAAGCTCATGTCTCAGTCTTCAATTATACAGTGTGTTTCAGAAGTTGTGAATTTATGGAAATCACTGCGAGTTCAAGGTCTTGTATACTGCAAACAACAAAGTCTGAAATTTTTTTATTACACGCACAAAACTAAATACAGGGCGAGTCAAAACTCAAGTACATTATTTTTTCAATTATTTTAAATGAATCCCACTTTATTTCATATTATAAAAAGAAAGAATGGTTTAGATACTTTCATTTTTACCAAACACTCTCTCACTTTTTAAAGACCTCAAAATATCTTAGAAATTAATGACTTTAGGTATAGTGCTTAATAAAAATGAAAGTAACTAAATTATTCTTTCTTTTTATGATATGAAATACAGGGTGATCCATTTAAAATAATTGAGAAATTAATGTATTTTAGTTTTGACTCGCCCTGTAATTAGTTTCGACAATTTTGAAAAAATGTCATTTGCTATAAAATTGGATCAATATCAAAAATCTATGGTTGTAAAAATAAGAGTGCTCAGAGTGATTTGCATATAAAATTGACGATATCTTTTGAAACACGCTGTATAACTCAATGAAATTGTAAATTGGAAGTGTAACGCATGAGCTTCACCTAAATCTGAAATAATACACACGATGTTCCATTTAATAAAACGTATGTTTGGTTCAGCCTGTATATATGAAAACACTTTTAAAATGTTAAGTTTAAGACTGCCTACGATTTTCGTAAATAACTTCTTTTGATATCTTATACGATAACGGATATATCGAGCTTTGCCACACTAATGCGTCACCCTGTGTGTCCAAACAAGGCAAGTGATAACAACTAAAGTATTTAATCAATAAACAGACAAAAAAATAGTTTCTTCTTTTGGAAAATCACAGTTGTACATTATATTTATCGACCTATAGCTATGAGTTGACACAATATAATTAAAACTATAAAAATCTTGGCATAGGTGTGTGATAATTTTGCGCATCTGACCTATGGTGCGGGTAAGTTCCGGGATTGTATCTCCGATAGGACATGGAGAGATGCTGCAACGGATTCTGCAGTTCTTGCGCACCACCTAGGGTACCGTGCAGGTGGACAGCGCCATCGCCCAAATCCAATTCCATCTCCTGCTGCTCCTGCAATTGAATCTGTCCCAACGTAGACGTGGCCATCGCCACATCAGGCATGATATCCGACAGGTGACCATCACTGCACGAACTACTTTCTGGCTCGTTACAAAAACGAAACTCCCCTTCGGGCACCAAAGCTGGCAATTCATGTCGATTACCGTGGCCGTAACCGCTTTGCCGTGGAAAAGTCATGTTGTGGGCTGTGTAACAGTTCCTAGTATTAATCGATGAGACCTTAGCCGGTGAAGGTTGTATTGATCCATCGTTATTCGCACTGTTTATATCGCTATCACTTTGGTCAAGAACAAAATAACAACTATCTAACATATCTGCTACCGCATCCGGAAAATTGAATTCTCGAACAACCCTCAATTTAATCTGTCTGTAGATCTCATGACGCGAGGACAGGGGCATATTGAGCGCCCTCTGACAGCTGGGGGATTGCCTCAATTTCTGCTCCCGTTTCAACATTGCGTTCATAATTACAGGATCGGGTACGGGGAGAGATGATGCTAAAATATCAACACCCGCCGCCCCGTGGACGCGAGGTTTGTCTTCTACCATATACAGGGTATCTGGAATGTCTGGTATATATCGCGATTTCCTCAAGCGCATTATCTCGACTTCTTGAACTAGGTGATCCTCCACGAGTACTTTTACCTCCTCGTAGTAAGGCATGAATAACCTGGGCTGGACGAATAGTCCGTTGTTTTTGCCACCGCGTAACCAAGCGTTCACTCGCAGGTTTTCACGGTCACCCCCGATCATGTGACTGGGAGGCGTACTAACCAAACCCCTACGTATAGCTGAATTCAATATATCACTGTTCGGGGGAAGTACATGGTCCATTCGTACTAACGGTAAGAGATCGCAGAGTATTTCGCGTAGTTCTACGTCGCTCAAATCGCGTTTTTTAACTCCTTTGCGCGTAACTGAATGCGCTGTGTGCGTTAACAAATTCGGTTCTACAAAAGAAAGAGGGATTAATTACAATACATATAAGATATTAGATTATACCTCTATCTTCCATTCGTCTAATTAATTCGTTTTCGCCCCATTTTAGTACGGCATGAAGCACTTCCAACTCGCTAGCTTGTAAAAATGGACTTTTAAGAACCTCAATTAAGTGCTCCTTATCCAAGTGATGCAGGACAGGTGATTGCGATATTGGTTGGAATTCTTCCCGAAGGAAATGTAGCGTCTAAAAAAAATTGAATCAAAATGTTGCACATAAACATCCATCATTCGTTATTATCTCACTTGTCTATGAACCCAAGCTGACCCGTGTGGCTGCTTAGCCCACTGCAATACCGTTGGCAATGTATCAAGGGTGAGCCATTCGAGAATGAGATCTTCACAGCCTTGAGCAAGAATATCCAACTCTAAAAATCTGCCGATCTGATACAGTTCCATAGCCTCCTCTAAAGGAGATGGCCTAACTCTTCCTGTGTGCGCCAGCGCTTGGGCTTCTCCCAGTCCACCCCCACACCCACCTCTAGTTATAAGAGACAAGTCGACTTGATCCAAGTAAACGGCGTGTAACAAGATCTTAGCGTATCTTTTCGGGATGACACTCTCATCCAGGACGATCCTTGTAGGTATATGCAGAGCCCTCTCTGTGTGTTCCTCGCCGCTACGTGATCGTCTCTGTAGTAAATTCCTGAAAAACGGAGATCTAGCTGATAGAATGGCCTTGTGACAAGGTAATTCTAGTTTTGGTCGAAACCCATATTCAGAACTTCCAGAATCTGGCCTTTGGCAATCTGAACCGTCGGAAGTGAATACCAACGCGGCATCCGCATAGTCCCCACTTTCCAATAAATATCTTAGATCCGTCTCTAGTGCATTGGGTGTTCCAAATTCCTCACGCAAACGTCTCAAAACGTTTAAGTCTATATTCGCATCGTGTGGACATATATCACCAGTATATAAATAACGTAATAACGCCGAAAACAATTGGACATCTACAGTCGCTGTACGCAACTCCAAACATATTCTAGCCCCGTAACCCGGGCATCCAGCCAATAAGTCTCGAAAGTATGGACAACGTGCTGATAAAAGAGCTCGATGTATGGGGAAGCATGCACCTCGGTATACTAAATCTGCATCAGTACAATATTTAAAATCGTACAAGTCCGATAAGTCTTGTTTAAACGTGGCAGCTGGTGGACGAGCTAACTCAGCCTGGACACACAAATCCTTAAGTGCCGCTAACGCTTCGTATTCCTCTAATAACGCAGTGATCTCGGCAGCACTCCAATCAGACACTAATTCTCTTAACATCCGACCATGATCGCATGTCTTCGATGATCTACGCCTTCGTATAAATTTCTTTTTCAATGTGGCAAATCCAGTTAATCCGGTGACCTTCTTTTTTCTTTCTCTATTACCAAACTTAAATAATATGGGGAAAATTATATGATTTGTGCAAGACTTACCTAACGATGACACCCATAGTATCCCTGTAAACCGGCATGGAGTCTGTCAGAGTGATGGTTCCTGCTAAATTGCCAGGGTCACCGGAATTACCTGTCGAAGCATTCACTCCCATCCTGTGCACAAATTCTTGTGTCATACACGGATCACTTCTAACACTCCACCAATTGTGCTGCAAAGCACAAGGGAACAGGCAACCAAATAGGTTCATAGCGTGCCCAGACTTTGGCCTGACTTGCAGACGCAGCCTAAACATAAATAAACAAACGTATGATTTTAAATATAATTTATATTCTCAGAAATGAAGTAATCATCAACTTACAATATGCATACAGCTATAAGATGATAAACTAATTCTGTTACATAGCCCTAACATTCAGTTATTGTCATTAACATCAATATCAATTAACATTATTACACTTTTCAATGTTTATCCTAGAGCAAAATTACTTTTACCAAATACCATAGCCTACCTATATTACAGGGATAACATGACATTTGTATGATATTAGGATAAATGATAATCAAACTGGACATACCTGGGCTGAACAGTATCATGGTGTTTTCCCTTCAGTTTCTATCCTATTGGGCATTAACGTACGTTTAAATCCATGGAAAAATATGCAGAATAGTAGCCATGTTTACATCTAGCTTCAATTTATTTTCCGTGTTGAATATCTTGATATAGGACGGACACACTGTCACTAAATTAACTCGTAGGGGGTCGTTAAAACTAGAACCACCGTGCAACAGGTATTAAAAATTAGCGAAAATGTCATAAACAAGAATATTTTTATGGGGCAATACCTGGCTATATACGAATAAAAAAATTGTTTATACTACAGGAAGTTCGCTCTGTCTTTCTTGTCACATCTCACACAAATCTTGGAACTGGGTCGTCCAATTTCGAGCAATAATTACACGCGAAAAATATCCACCCAGAAATGACAATACTCCTTGCAAGTGGGAAACTGAATTGTATGTACCCTTAAACTTTTAATGGATTTCCTATTCAATTTCTTAGCTTTTCAAAAATCGTTTAAGGTAGAAAAATCAGCGGTGTTAGTGCGCATGTACCGTGATATTTACTTGTAAACTTGGCTTGACGTCAATACCTTTAGGGGGTGCCCATCTTCCCTGTTATACACACCATGTAAACACGGAAGTACTGATTTAATTCGATAACACCAGGCTTTTATAAATATTAATATTTATATATATATATAATATTTATAGAGAAAAAATAATAACTTTACATATACCCACTATTATACCACTACATTCCCAACTCATATTTAATCCTAACAAATACAGTCATACATAATTAATAATTACATTAAATAGTCCAAAACAATAATGTTTTATCATTCAAACATAATCATAGATAACTCATCATAGAGATAGGCAACTCTTCCATACAGTTTGTTATCAGAATCAGCACCCTCTATCGATACTTTCAAGTACTAAAATCATTACGCGGTAAAATTGTTATTGCTCATTTATATTCTCCCTTTACCTTATTAATAATAGAATATTTAGTTATGACAAAGAATGGGATTGTAAATAAGACATGTGTTTGCAAAATACTTTACAGTATATTTATATTACAAATAATATAATATACATTATTTCGTAGGATGTGTATATTGGGTTGCCTATATACAAGGATATTACATACAACTACAATACATACAAGGATACAATATATACAAGGATACAACGTAACGTATACATATACCGATTACATCTGTGGTTGCATATTGTTTTACAATTTTAATATTTTTTATTAGGGATGAATCAGTAAACAAACAGTGCAGTTGGTTCGTAATGTTGCTGACGTATTTACAACAGCTTCAGGGAATGAATTGAATAATAATAGCTATTATTTACTAGTCAAAATAATTACATATATGTAAATCAACTAAATTTATATTAACAATAGGATATTAGGTAAATAAAGTTAAATCAGTTTAATACTAATATTAATAGTGTATTCACGTATTTACATGTTTCACTTCACCAGAAGCCTCTGGTGTTAAAATTAAAATCCATCTGTTTGATAAGATTCCCTAATTGTTAAAAACTGATTATAGATACTATTGTTATTGGTTATTAGTTATTACTCATTCCTTTCGTAGGAAAGACAGATTGGAGAATTATTCACAGTGTTTTAATTGTTTTGTTTGATTTTAACACAAATGTAATCTCCCATCCAGTAGATAGGTATGTGAATAGACAAACTTAGTAAAACTGAAAATTTCCAGAAGATTAACTCAAAAATGGACCAAAGTTCTCAACATTTAATAAGTGGTGAATATACAGAAGTATACCGACGTGTGCCCCTCAAATTGCAATTGGCATATGGCATCGGTCACGTCCTCAACGATGTCTGCGCTTCCATGTGGTTCACTTACTTAATAGTATTCTTCCAATTAGTCTTAGAATTTTCAAATTCAGATGCCGGATTAATATTGCTAATAGGACAGGTATTTGTGTACTTCCCCTATTTTGTTTTTCTATTACAATTTTATAGGTTGCAGATGCGTTAGCCACTCCATTCGTTGGATATCACTCGGATCAAACAGATGATTTCTGGTTTTGCCGGTATGGACGGAGGAAAACGTGGCATCTGTTTGGTGATTATAACAATATTTCGGTGGAATATAATATGTGAAATGTTTATGTTAGGTACGATATGTGTTATCGGAGCTTTCCCATTTATATTCGCACCATGTACGCAAGGTGAAAGGACTGCCCAATTATTTTATTATTCAATGTTTGTTATAATATTCCAATTCGGTTGGGCTTCTGTGCAAATATCTCATTTATCGCTCATTCCTGAGCTTACACCTAATGAACATGACCGCACCAAGTTAACTGCTATTAGGTATTTTATAATCAATTCGAAATATATTTATTTCCTTCATAATCGCATTTTTTCAGATATTGCTTTACAGTCTTTTCTAACTTATTAGTTTATTTAATTACCTGGTGGATACTACATATAAGCACAGGAAGTGATGCCCCAATTGGCCCGAAAGATACCTCAAAATTTCAGTACGTTGTTTGGTTCGGAATGTCCGTCGGTATTGTTTGTTCGATCGTCTTCCATATATGTGTTAGGGAGGGTAACGGATATTCGGGTAACGCTGTCAGAGTGGGTGAATTACGTACTACCGTAAAAGATTTATTGTGTAATGTCGAAATATACCAGGTAAATCCCGTTTTTCTCTTGTTGTAACGTGCATTATTCCTTCTTTTATTTAGGTCGCCCTAGTGTATATGTCTACGAGACTATTCGTAAATCTCAGCCAGGTGTTTGTACCACTATACCTGCATAAAACCTTAAAAATGGCGGCCAGTGCATTGGCTTTAGTTCCTTTAATTATGTTTCTCGGAAGTTTTTTAATGACTACGTCCATCGAATGTTTAAATAGAAGATGTGGACGCAGGGTAAAAATAAAGTATAAGTTGCAATTTTACTCAAATGTAGACAGCGGGTGCTTAAAAAAGTTATTTTAATACCCGTAACAGTTGATTTCAGAATGTTTATTGGGATTTGATCTTTTTTTAAACACCGTGGATACATGAGTAGATGTTTATTAGGAGCTTTGCCTCGAGTTACATTCATATGAAATCTTTTAGTTATCTTACATTTTCGGAAGTATACTTGGAGTTATAGCATGCCTTTGGATAAGATTTCGTTCGGGCGAACAATTTGTGACGTATGAGATATATGTAGTCGCAGTACTTATTGGTAGTGTTTTAGCAAACTCGAACGCCCCTTTTTCTACACGTATAAACCATGCTTAATTCGCAGGAGCCGGTGGTTCTATAATACTAGTAACGAGTCTAGGAATAACAGCAGACCTGATCGGTGATAAAACTGGGAGTGGGGCTTTTGTTTATGGAATCATGAGCTTCACTGATAAAATTGCCAATGGTATAGCTATCGATGTGATACAAAATTTGTAAGTTACAAATGGTACATTACTTTTCTGGATGATTTACAGTAACAGGTTTATGTTTTAGACACGACGAACAAGAAAATTTTTATAGAGATGTTATAACGTACGTTTGTGGAGGTTCTGCGATATTGGGAGGCTTTGGGGTGATATCTCTGATGAAACGTATAAGAGGTAGGTAGGTAAAATACGTATATTAGTAGATGGCAGTTATTGGATTTGCTCTGATCATTATTATAGATGTTAAAAATGGGTACGAAGCAATTCCGGAGTACAGCAGCATCAATTCTCAGACCTCGATCAGTCAGGAAGTGCGACAGCCAACTTTGATTTCATGACTATGCTAGGATAATCTCTATACATATAGACGATATGCTTAGTAGCAAAATCAATTAACATAATAATTTATTGCCTCGACAATATGTATTGGTATATTTTTTATACATCACATTTTATACGTACTATTGCCAAATTCTATTGTGATTTATAAGAATTGTTTTGTTGAAATTTAATATACGAGTGCAGCAGTTATATAGCAAAAAGAACTGTCTGAATTTTAAGAACAGAACATGATAGCTGCTTTTGCTATTTAACTACTGAGTGTATTTTCTTATTCGAAAATAAACAATATATTTTTATTACTTATTTCTTATATTTTTTTTCTTAATATTTTGTGAACACCTAGTATTCCATCCGTCAGCAAAACACGGTGATTATTAGTCAGTAATTCACATTTTAAAAACCGAAATTGTAAAAAAAATAATGAGGCCAACGCTAACATATGGAACTGAGTCGTGGACAACAAACACGAGACAAAATAGCAGATTAGTAAATGTTGAAACGAGGTTTCGAAGAAAAATTGAAGGGATAAATTAGGAACGAAACTCCAAAGATCGACCATGTTCAAATTACCCACACAACAAAATTCAAATTTGCCGCAATTACTTTTAGTAACTTCAACATTAAGGCATGAAATTACCTACAATTTTGTATTTCCTTAACAGGTATTTGAATATCTTTATGTTGACGTTACTAAACATAATTGCGGCAAATTTGAATTTTGCTATTTGGGCATAACTGCGGTGACTTGGACATGTAATGAGAATGGGGAAAGAAAGGTTGGTGAAACATTTTTGGGGAAGAACACCGTGAAAATAAATCATGAACGTTCTTTATACGATTTATAATTTCTCATTTATTTAGTTATTTTTTGTGCAGCCCTTACCCACAGAAATTGACGAGCCGCCACTGGAATTACTTAGTACTTTCTGTTTCGTTTGGGAGTCAATTTTTGCGGAAAAAACTTACTTTTTCAAGTAAAAATTAATGATTATTGTTACACAAGGTACGCCTAGGAAAATCAATGCTTATTATCATATATGAATCTACTAAATGGTGGATGTGCAAAATATTCGGTGCAAGTAGCACAGTTCAACGAACGAACGTTCGTTACTAGACTGCTCTTCACTCTAAAGCTGGAACTGTTTTTTCCAATCTTCAGTATATCCTTATATAAATATGTTCGTTAGTCTCCCTCAGATTTTACATTAATTTACAATTCTATTTATAATACATTAAAAAAATAAAAACAAATACATTTTAATTCGTCCTGTAATAATGCAAACGTTAAATGTATCGTCAACTAACTACACCTACAGACTTATTACTTAAGGCTTAAACTAACGTTTTATCTTAGAATTTCTGTTTGAAAAAGAATTGTTGATATCATTGTTATAAATATTTTACAGTACAGTTAATTCCTGTGGAAAGAGATTTTTACTAGAATAGTTCTAAAAAATAAAAGAGAATTTAATCTTTTACCACAAAAATTAACGCGATAGATAACATTATATATATGTGCCCTATGCTAATATAAATATATGTATATTTGTGATTCACTTCGTACATCTTAAAAATAATTAAAGTTTTATGTTCAGAATTTTAAATACATATTTATATAGGTATATAAATAAAGTTGTGTCGGTATAACGTTAGTGGCTATGGAATTAATGATTCACACAATATCTCTAAAAAATAAAGTCTTTAAAAAAATCGCTCCTATTCTACAAAAATAACATTGGTGTATTATGTGATTCGTACTTATATATATGTTTTGAACAGCCTGTATACAGACAATATTTAGACATTTTCTGGGACCATATAGTTACATATTTTTTAATTGCAGCATTTTTTATACACAAATTGATATTACTCATCATAACACAGTTTACATAATCTTTTTAACTATAAATTATTATGCATCATATATACACATATATATTCCCTTATCTAACATCACCTATTTCAAAAGGCAAACTAACAGATTATATTAATTGTTAGATAACTTGCATGACATATAGCTAATGTTGGAACACAGAATATGACCAAATGTGCAATTTAATTGAATACAAGAAACAACAGCAAACTCGTTGCTAAAGTGTTTATAATGTTAATTTGTACTGTAAATACCAAAGGAAATTACTAAATTGAAGAATGAAATACCAAATAGTTAATGCAACAAAAAAACAATAGATAAATGTTTCCTACGAATTGTCAATGTATGAATTAATGCTCGAGTTATAGTGTAATAAATGTTAAACCCATCTTTTTAAATCTAATATCACCCTTTTTAGTTATTTTTCATTCTATTTTGATTACATACTGCAGAAAAAATGAAAGTTTATTATCATCACTGATATGAAATTGAAACAAAATTATGCAAAGTGTTTAGGCGTTCAGAATATACACACAAAATTTTAACACGTAGACTTTCTTTTGCATAATTTTGGTCGTTTAAAATGTTAGACGTAGTAAGCTTCGTACCTAAAATTAACTAAACCAAAAAATTATGATATAGAACAGTTTGATTTTTCATTCATATTCCCATCTGCCCTCTCAATTTCAGTCAGAAGAATATGGAATATCTCGGATACAGACTAGAAATAAATACGGCGTTAATATTAGTTCATACTATCTAAACAAAAACAATTTAAAGCCTGACTCACCGCATTTTGTTTTGCTGATGTTTCCAAAAACACCGCTTTCCAATTTTCAGCTAATTTCTTGCCTTCTTCAGCCGGTATCATTCGCTCCATATGTAAATCTGTTTTATTACCAACTAGGACAACTGGTACACTGTTAAAGCCATTCTTAGTAAATCCTTCTTCAGTAATTTACAAGGTATACTTACTGAACTTTCCCAGTTATATCTAATAATTTCTCATATATAAGTTTTACCACATCAAAAGATTTCGCACTGGTAATACTATATACAAGGACATAGCCGTGGACATCTATGCTGTATTCAGATGGAAATATTGAATATTCATCTTGCCCAGCCGTATCTACTAACTTTAGTTCATAGTCTTGCGAGTTAACTCTTGTTGTTTTCACAAATGCTGCAACAGGTACATGTACGATAATGCTTCAAACACGCCTTTGAGAGCTAAGAGAAGGTATAAAAACGACGCTACTCACTATTTTCAATAGTAGGGTCATAAGAATCTACGAATTGTCCTTCAACAAACTGTATGCTGAGCGACGATTTACCTTCAAAGTTAACTTTTAAATAGAGATTATTACAGATGTTCTCAAACTCACCTACTGATCTGTATCCCATAACAGCAATTTTACGTTGTTTTGAAGGCATTTTAGTTAATTAGATTACCGCCAACGAATTCCCAAATACTACACTTCCATAAATATATTTTCAAAGTTCATTAGACACTATTTTGACATTTGTGAAATTAGCCATCAGTCAATCTTACATGACGCATATAAAAGAGATTAAACTAAAATTAGGTTTGTATTAAACGCAAAAGATTTAAGGTTTTTATTAGATATATACATAGATTTATTTATTATAAGTGGAATTTTATTAATAAAAAAAAATAACCTTTTCGTATTATATCTAATAGTTTCGTTATTTTAGTTACAATCAATCAATTTCGAACATAACTGCGTATATTTGTTTAATTTTTTTTTAAATATTCTGTGATACTGCTTCATTGAAAACGTATTTTATATCATAAAATTATTTTTACCCCGATCTTAGAGATATTGGCACGCGGCCATTTCTCTTTTATTTGAGAAAATGTAATGAAAAAGCAATAGAAACGATATTTTACAAAAATCATACACATTATATTATTATCTATCTGTATTCTTTCATATAATAATTCCATTTACATAAATTTTAAGAGAACATGTATTTCATATGTATTAAACTAGAAAAACATACATCATAATTTCATGCTATATTCAGTTGATTCAAGAAAAATAAGACAAGCGATTTTAATTTGTCTAATTAGCTTAATTTTTATAGTAAGCTATTCTAACAAATAAAATATGATTGGCGCAAGTATAATTTATAAATTATTACTGGGTACACTACTCTACTGCGTATGTAGGCAACCCATTATACTCAACTGTACTGGTTTGCATTTCAAATATACAGCCCCAATCATAAAAGTTGTGCCTATGTCACAGATATTTTTGTTTATAAATCAAGCCAAATGCTATATATTACATCTCTTTTTTCTTGTTGTTGTACTAAACAATAATAGATTCACTTAAGCCAGATAAGAAGATAGTCTGTGAGTCTCCTTCATTTGGTGGAAATCATCAGCTCCTAATATCACTGGTAGTTGCCTTCGTTATTTGTTCCTTTCATTTCTCTTAGAAAATTTACACCACTTTCACCGATGTTGAGTATTACTGAAGCGGCCCTCATAATAAAGCTGTTACCCTAAAATATTTATTTGGAGGTTGTCGTTGTTGTTCATGATATGACAGGTGTTGTAAATGAGTAATTTTTTAAAATTGGTATTGTTAAGGCGCATAATCATGTTATAGGGATGGAAATTAGTTTAGACAATGCTGGTAATGGTAAAGCCAAATACTTTTGGATTTAACATCTACCAATCAAGGTTTACATTGGAACTGCTATAATAATTTAGCATCAAACAACCGTTGTGTTTCTTGGTACTGGACCCCCGCTGCCACAAGTGCCCCCAAAATTTATAGGCTTAGGCCTTCACGAAAACTATATACGATAGATAATCCCTGTTTTATAACGGTGTGGGCTTTTAAATTATTATATGTACTTGCTACTATAATTTAATAAATATAAATAATAAAATTATATAAATATTGCTCCTATATTTTGAAACTTTTCTACTTAACTATAAAGAAAAAGAAACATAACACTTCTGAGACAAAACGATACTATTATCCTGTTCCTTAAAATAGCAGTTTGTACTCTATGGACTTTAAACTGTTTTTTTTTATTGAAGTACTTTTTACTACCTACAGTTGGTCTAACCGGCCTTAGCGTGCCTGCCAACGTTATGAACCAACTATTTCCTACTTTTTGAACTCTGCATATTAGTACCGCTCCATTAACAATAAGATAATTTATTTTTTTGTGATAGATGAAATACAAACAAGTCTGAAAGAAAAACGTTTATTGAAAAAATCACAAAACAATATAAATATTTCTATAGTAACTTATTGACTACGAAAAAAATAAAATTGGCCAAGTTTTTATACGATATTAAAAATAATAAAAAACGAACAAAACAATTTATTTTCAGAAACACATTTGAATTTTTTTTGGAGTAATCTCATTACGCTTTTGTACATCGATCAAACCAAGTAGAAAGACCAGCGAACAGTAGACATATCTTCGTAGATGAATGATTTTGAGTGCATTAGAAATGTAAATTATTAATAAAAATCTCTGCATCCTTTCCTTTTTATAAGTTACTCTTGAAATGAAGGAGTATAAAGCGCCTTCACAGTATAACAAAACCTAGAACTAAGAGTATATAACAAAAAAATGGTATTTCCAATAACTTAACAAATAAAGTTAAGGAGTGAATCTGACATATCAAATTCAATCTATCACTTCGAAATGCCTATCGGCCCTTTACAAAAATACATATGCCTCTGCATCGATAACGTTTTTTCCCTTTTGTTTTTATACAGTAACTAAGACGACGGAAAATAGCACTTGCAAATGAAATTGAAACCATGCAGCACATTTTCAAATGAGGCTAACATCTTATATTACAGCTGTAAAACATTACCTCTGACCTCTGTACAGATACTAAATATTTACATAGAAAAAAAAACTATCTACGATATTTAACAAGAAATAAACTGAGTGTTTTGTTTATTTGGTCTCCAAAACTATGGAACTCTAACACTTTTCAGTCTTAAATATTCATAAATATAGATACTTTTTTGTAGTTTTAAATTAACTTATTAAGCGAAGCCAAAACCCTCTGAACATTCGTGAATCGCCTTTAAAAGATATGAACGCAATTTGTCGTATGTCTCATACACTGGTAGGTCCAATTGATTGAAACTGAAATAAATATATTCGAAGGATTAATTAATAAACGTCTTAACAGAGGAATCATTACCAAGTATGGGCAGAAGGTAAACGATCTGTAGATCTGTCATCTCTGTGAATTTGGAATCTTTGGACGCCGTTCATCCCTTCTAACGCTCCGAATCCTTGCAGTGGAACTTTAGATGTTCCGGTCACAAACTGTAAGAACTTAGCCCGATCTGCTTGATCGAAGGACCTCAGTGCCCTCCAGAACCATTGTATCTGAAACGGATATGGTGGATTTACATCGGCACACTAAATTTAAACCAATTTACCTGCAAGGAAGTCGCTTGATATTTGTGGTATTCCGTGTTCGTCTTCAGATCTTCGATATCTACGTTTGGCAAGCCCGAAATGAGCAATTCTAATTCCTGTTCGTTGAAAATTGATATTAAACGTTTGGGAATTATATCATAGAAACCCTCCAAGAAAGCCGTTAATCTTAAATTAAATGAGAATAGTTAATACAAACACATGGAAATATAGGGGGTTAGGCACTTACTGTTGCCTTATAGCACCTGTCATTTTCATCTGACAAGACCGTCTTATGTATTCCATCTTATTCTCTTCGGTCACAGGAACGTTTCGTCCATTGGGAATCAAGTCTCTGGTTTCGGTCACACCAAACTCATTGATCTCAGTGCTGAAGGTCAAATCGCACCCGAGATCGTTTATGTTATTTTCCATGAGGTACACTAAACCTCTGTAGAAGCTATAATCTTCGCTCTCCATATCGGTATATTTCACTGAGATACCCAGGATGTGTTTGTAGAAAGATCTTGTGAAGTAACATTCTAATAACTTGTTATCGTAGATAGCTTTTGCTATTTTGTAATAAAAAAAAACTGTAAAATTGATTTACTGTAAGAAAATACAACAACTTACCGATAACTCTACCCACAAACTTATAATAGCATAAATGATTTGGATTATAATGACTAGCGGGGTTAATCATGTAAGTGACACGATCTCCGGGAGACACAGTAAACAAGGCGTACATCGGGTTGAAGATATCGCGGGATATTATCATGTACCATTCCCTCAACAAACCCCCGGCATCCTGGCCTTCCTCGTCTAAAATAATTTAATTACTTTTTAAAATAAATTACAAGAAGCGATTTTACCTTCGAAAACGATATAGAATCGATTTTTCCACTCCTCCGGAGTCCTGCGGTATAATTCTCTGAACGAATCTTCGAAGACGTGCTCTCTGCGAACGTGCACGGCAGTTTCTTCGCGTCTCAAATTCTGATCCAGTCTTTCCAACTCCGTCCTGAAGTAACGCCGTTTAATATCGAAGTCTAACACTCGCGTATGATCGACTAGCACGGAGAATGGACCGTCTGCCAAGTGGGCGGTTGTCTGTCGCAGTATCTGATTCAAGACGGTCCTGTGTTTCTCGGCAAAATTGAGGAATTTTTGCTGATCCGGTGGCACGCTTGCTCTGCCCGTGCTGTTTCCTTCAGAGGAGCAACTCATATCTGTCGAGTTGGTGCTGGAATGGACGGTTGCGATCGATTGATCGTGCGACTCCGGTTGGGACTCTACTGTGGTCTTATTAGCATCTTGGGTATTGGCATCTTGAGCGGGAGAATGAACTAGGAAAAATGCTTCGACAGCAGGCTAAAATTGATTCGTAAGTATAAAAAATACTTCGGACATTGTAAGAAACTAACTTGTAAAACGAGAACAGCGTGATGGTCTGGAGTGTGCTCTAACTCTAGAAGGCATTGGCTTAGAGTGTTCCACAAATTCTCCAAATCCTCCAGTTGGTCGCTTAGAGGATGCAACGGTGGTTGTATAGGTCTATCATCTGAAATAACACAAAAGAATGATTACGAAGTGAATAAAAAAAAGTTTTGACTAACCCTTCTCTAAAGTTTTCTTAATGGCATCTCTGATTTGCACAATGACACGCAATACTCGCAAAAAGAAAATTTGACTGGATGATTTAGAAGTGAGAGGTACCATTGATGGCAGCTGCAGGTCGCACGTTGTTTTCACTTTTGAGGATGCCGTAATTACAACTGTTTCTCTAGTAAATCTATTATTAAGAGTTCCCTTAGACGTGGTCGGGTTAATATCCTCGATAGGTTTGCGATGCTGGAACTTGTGGACGTTCTTCAATTCTTCCAGCATCTCTTGTATCTGCGTCCGGACAATTTCTCCAATACGCAAAGCGCCTTTCAATAACAAATTTAAGATCTAAAAAGCAAACTCGAATTACATCATAATATCATACGTGACAATTACGAAGAGGTGTTACCGTAAAACTCATTTCTATAGAGCAATTTGACAAGTTCAAAAGCAACGTTGTCACTTCCTCTAATCCCTCCTCCGAACAACTCTTGTATGTCAAAACGTTCACAGCTAAATTCAAAGCTTTCTCTGGTGCTGATACACTTTCGAAATTCTGAGATGTATTTCGATTAGCTCTCGAAGATTCGGAAATTTTGCCCAATTCGGGCATGCCAAGAGATATAACTGACAATAGTCGCAATAATTTATCAGTCAAATGAATGCTGCTTTGTATAACGGGAGAGGATAAAGTCATTATTAGTTGTCCAAAAGCGGACTGTTCAAAATTCAATATAGTGCTTTCGGTTTCAGAGGGTAAATTAAGATTACTGTGCGTTTTAGCCAAACTCTTTCCTTTCTTTGTACTTGCTGCGTCGAGTTTGAGTAACATATCCCAGAAATCTGTGCATTCACCTCTGACCTTTAAGGGGAAGGTTGTTTTATTCTTTTCTTTAGGTTTCAGTGGCAATAAGAATGAGGGGAAACTTCTTGAAAGTGAAGTAAATAAATCTAGGGCGTTTCTACAGACAATTGGACCAGCTTGCGGATGTATAGAGATTGTTGTGGAGTTGGTTCTTTTTCCCGATACTTTATTTACGATGAAAACGTTCGCGTGGCACCCTAATGCTGCCTCCATACGGATATTCAACCAATTTGCCCCATTTCCTATGTTTTTAGTATCGGTTAACAGTTTGCTAGTTAAAGGTCCCGGTCTTGGTAATCTTTTGGGCTTATTCAGGGAATCATCAGGTTTAACATGGACGCTTCTATCAATGATTGATAACAAAGCCTTCACAACCCAATCCCTAGTTTGTACGTGATAACACAGATTCCTTATTACTCTATGCAAACGGCCCGTGTTCAATTTTGGATCATCAACGAAGAGTAACACCAACAAACACGACAGTGATTCGTGATCCAGGAGTTGCCTTCCTTTAATTCGGCTGTTTGCCGAGCTCGAACTTTGCGGATTTATATCCCGAGGGCTCCAGTTCCATTGCTGTCTGTGTGGAAGAAGCGAATTAAAGCGAGATCCAAGACGGCCGCCTCTAGCAGAATGTCTTATGATTGTTGTTAAGTTGCTTTGGAAAAATCGTTCTTGAACTATTTGTCTATTTCGCGCCTCCCAGTCTCTGCGCAAGGTTTGAGCTTCGGCAGCTAAATCTGGAGGTAATACCGACATTTGGGAATCTTCCATATCGGAGAGGATCTAAAATGAGATGTTCCAAGTTAATTACGTGGCATATGACCCTTTACTCTTATGGAGTTGTGCCTACACTTATGTCTACCACGCATAATACTTAAATAAAATAAGGTAAAACTTATCCTAGTTGATCAGGCATTGGTTAATTGGTAAAAGAAAATATATCTTCAGGTGCTTTAAATAAAACGGTAATTAATTGTGTTAGTAAATTCGACATGCACAAACTAACACCTGACATAAAAATACATACCATCGTACGCAACGATGGTTGTAAAGTCTCAAAGAAAGCACCGGCGTCGACTGGTTCATCGGGGTTTACCCTGGCTGCTGCTTGCCTTTGTTGCTCTAGACGTTGTTGTGTCAATACCTCCTCCTGTAGAGATGGCGGTAAAGCTGCTAAAAATTCGGGACTAACCTCATTTGAACCTCCAGTAGCCGACTGGTCTGAGCCCGAATTGTTCATGGTGATCCTTTGTTGAAGTCTCAACAATCTGTGTTGATCCAATACCTGTAATGGAGAAATCTATTGTTCCTAAACAAGTTGAGAGTATTCCACATATTGCACAGGTGAATCTAGATTTGGAAGAGAAAATTGTATAGAACTGTACCTCTCTTCTCATTTCTGGAGGCAAGGCATCCAGAAATGATGGATCAACACCTTCGGGGATGTCCTCAGCCGTTCCGGAAGACCTAGTGTCATTGGACAAAACTGGTTGGCTAGACGAGGCTTGCGCGCTATTGGAGCTTCCTCCTGCGCTGCTGCTGGATCTTTGCGTACTACTGGTCGAGGCCTGCTGAAGCGATTGCTGTTGCTGATTGTCCCCATTGTCGGTATTTTGCGGCAACTCCTGACCTTCGCCGTCGTTGGCAGAATATCGGAATAATGGCATAAGAATACTCGGCGCTGAAAGTAACGCATGCGAATTGTGATACATGTTAGTAAAAATACTAGAACTAGAAGATCCTTGATGATCGTCATTATCCTCCTCACGATCGTCATCTTGATCCTCGTCCCTTTCGTCAGCTTGTTCATTCTGTTCTTCTTCGTTACGATCGACTAACGCGGGCGAGGACGAATCCATGTTTTGAAGTTGAATATCTGCTGCAAATTGTAAAAAGTCCGTTCTATCACTGAAGTCAATGAAATAGGAAAAATTTTGTTCTTGCAGGTTCGGGATAGGGCTAGGTACGTTGAAAACCGAATTATCAAAATTGCTCCAGCTGTCACTATCTGAAAATATCTTCGTGTTACTAAAAACATATTTGATTTAATAGATTACACACGAGTTGTGGTGACAGGCAAGAGTAATTGTGAAATCTGTAAAATAATATTTTATAAAAGTACTGTTAATTAACCTGAAGTTTATGACTATAACCACTAGGTACCACCACCAACAGTTAAACATACTATAACTATTGTATGAGTTGTTTTTGTAACATGCAGGAATTAACTAATTCTTGCATGTCCACGTGTCGCAGGCAAAATAATAACTGAGTAACATTTAATTAGTTACTCAGTTATTATTTTGCTTGCGACACGTGGACCACCTTAATGGCTATTAAGTAAATCAGTAATTTACAAACGCAAGTGACACAGTGTTTTGTGGTTACGTACATCACACTATTTACATTTAAATAATGGTAGTTACATGTGTGTAAGTTGCTCTATGTGTTTTTAATAATGTAAAAATCTGTGAATATGATTTTATAATCCCTTGAAAATTCATCTTGTAAATGTAAACAATACTGGGGTACATGAATGGTCCAGCGCTATCCCTAAGATTAAACACAAGCTACAATAAGCAAACAAATCTGTCATTGTTGGGATTGTTACTGATTCCGGCGCTGGCTTGTTTCAAACAAGATCCGCTTATCTAATGGTTGAAATGGCAGTATCTATGGCCATTAGTGTGACACGATGTGACACGAAAAAATAAATTGCCAATTTACGCTTAATGGCCATTAAAGTGATCCGTATATCGAATGTATTAGTGTTATTTACAGAAAGCGCATTAAAAGAATTTATTAGTAAAACTTTAAACGCTACAAATATTACAAATAAAAAAAATACAGAAATAAAAATTAAAAAAAAAAAATAGCAAACGTTGTTAGCGAAAAAAGCAAATGCATGACATGTTAGAGACAAATGCAAACAATTACTTCCACCTCTGTAACCATAACATAGCAAACAAAAGAATATGCTGCAAATTGATTGAAATCATGCAAATCTACTCACCTAAGATATTCACAACACGTATGGGCTGTTGTTCGGGTGGATTTTCCGGTTCGGGCTGTGACAGATGCATGCTGTTACCGGTTATGTTCGACTCATCGATGGGCACCCCGTCAATGTCCTCATCCGAATCTGAAATAACAATACATACTACTCGGCTTTAATAATTGCAATTAATGGGTTAGTTACATCCAACACTTATCTACATAATGGGAAATAAAAAGAAATTAAAATAAATCCTATAAAATTGTAAGTAAATTAAATCAGAACATAAATAGATAATTATGAATAATGGCAAAAAACTCTTGTCATTTTCCTTTTATAATAGTTGCCTTTAAGTTATGTAGAAGACGCAAAATATGTTCAATTAACATACTTAAAATAAAAATAATACCGAATCGAATGAAAAGAACATGCATATAAACTACGCGCTAAAGTTAGACGTGATAGTTACCATCTGCCAGATTTTGTTGAGATTCAGGCTGTGGAGCCTGGTCCATACTATCCGATGAACCAATTGTAATGTTAGCTGGTGACGGTTCCATTACATCATCAGATTTATTAACATCGGAGCTCTTAGATTTGCTTTTGCTCGATCTGCCCTCCTCCGCATCGCTCTTGCGTTTACGCTCAGCCAATTCTATAGTCTTGTACTTGACAAGCGTTGGTATCAATCGATTGCATATGTATACAACGACGTCGTGCATAGATTCGCCGTCTATGAATCTAGACTCCTCCTTCCACCAGTGCAAGGCTACAGGGATGTGGTTGATTGTGGCCATCATGCTCGGTCCGAAAAGGTAACCCGACTGATCGACCAGATCAATTTGCTCTTCGACCGAGGGGAATATTCCAATGTTATCCATTACAACCACACGAGCTGAATCTCGCAAACCGGGCGAGTTTATCATTTGACTTGGAGAACTTAAATGAAGATTTTGTGCCTGTGGTCCTAACAATCTAAATAAACGTCTATAATTACTTTAGAATGATGAAGAACAAAGTAACAGAGTTTGGTTGTACCTTTGCAAGATTACGGGAGGATTCGAATTCCTGGGGTTTAATTGGAGGTATTGGTAACGCCTGGTCCTATTCGTCCTCTGGGCTCTGGTAACGGTACCGCTTCCACTCTCGTTGTGTCTCGAAACTAAAAGCGGGTGTGTCGCAGGAGCTGTTAAAATAAATAAAAACGGTTACTAAAGGAATTTAAATGGCGTACAAAAGATTAAAATTAACCTGTTTGATCGCCAGCATTGGCACCATCATCGAGGAGTGGAATTGAGAACCCACCTTCGTTCCAGCGAACCACAGGGAATGTATCATTCTCCGAGTCATCTGGGTACTGTATCATAACGATATCTTCATCTCTATCTCTGGGTGCTGGGAAATAAACAAACGAATCAAGATATCTCCAAATTCAAATCGTTCGATGGTTACCAAGCTCGTAATCATCGTAGTTATTGTCCTCTTCGTCGTCGGCTTCATCCAGCTCTTCTTCTTCGTCATCGTCGTCATCATTATCGTCGTTATCATCAGCGTCTCCGTCGTCAACGTCGTTTTCTTCCTCGTTATCTTCTTCATCGACTTCGTCTTCAGAGTCACCAGAATCGGTACTCATTAGTTCCTCCTACAAGTAGATGAAATCAAGCTCATTTATAAATTAGAAATCATTTATTAATTACCGTTGCGTCTCTTTCGTGGTCGTAACCTAAGTTGGGATCATCATCGATTTCCATGGTGGCATTTCCACCATTAGCGCTTTCTCTCTCCAAGAGCCTCTCCATGATCTCTTCTAAAACATTTTCGTCGGGAAGACCGGAAGCCATGGGATTCCCTTCCAAACTTGAAGCTACAGCCGATAAATCGTGTTCGGTATTTTCAGCATCTTCAACTGCTTCTTCACCCTATACAGCAGTTGTATTTATTATGGAAATGAAATGAAATTTAAAAAAAGGAATAAGAAAAAAAAGCCCTTTTTATATACTGGAGTAACTCTAGTGTTCTTCCAAATATCAAGAAAGGCGTTGGAAGATTATTCTGAGAGGATATGCAAAGACGAACCTTATTAATTCATCCTCAGTGACATATTAAAAGCGATAAGGTAGTGAAGTAAACGCCGACACAGCACGCTGGCGTCAACGCGGAGAAAACAAAATTATGAATACTTACCTGTGCATTAGTTGCTTCTGTGGATGTGGCACCACTGCGCGTAGCGACGCCATCATCTAAATTATGCCTTTGCCGTTTCTTACTAACATTGGTAGTTGTATTTCCCGTTACTGGCTGATTTACTATTTTCGACAAGCATTCCATCGGTTTCAAAGCGGCGTTTATGGTAATGGGGAAGTGGGGACTTGACATGTCAAGGCAATGTGGTACCCTAGCCAAGTCGTTGAATAATCCTTTGCGCAGCATTAGTCTAGCGATATTGTTCACGTTCGCATTAAAAGTCTCGGTTTTAAAAATTCTCACTTGTTGCACTGGCGGGCATTGCTCTATCATATTTAGGACTATGCCGGTGATATGTTGGAGGCGTTTATGTTTTTCACTGGATTCTGACAGGAGTAGAGCCCTTATAAGCGCGGATTTTACTTCTGTAACTAAGGCGGATTGAGCTTCTGGAGAGTGATTGCAAGAAGCTATACCCGAAATCAAGTTTCTGCAAGTCATAGAGCAGTCTCTATCGGAAACGTCGTCAACTACCGGTAAAATTTTGTCGAATAGGAATGCCAAGCAGCTACACTCTTCCGCAACGAAATCGCTGATACCAGCTTTATACGTATAATCAGTTATTAACTTAGCCACGCCAGAATATGATACGACAGCATCTGCTAGTATCTTCAAGACGTTATGCTTAGCTAGTATCGGTCTGTGGCTAACTTCCTGTTTGTTACTTTCAATGTTTGTATCGCTAGAGCTTCTAGGTAATCTCGGGCGACTTTCTTCTTGCCCATCGACGTGTAAAATGTCACCGCTGAGTAAATAACTAGCTCTTTGACACATGGATTCTTTAGCATTATCTTTTGAACTAGAACTATTTTGTGGTTTGTTTGCATCAAAGTTGTCTTCCTCCGGTTGATTAATCTCAATTGGCAAAATCAGGGAATTTAGCAGTTCGTGTATAACATCAATCGATTCTTGTTCTTTAATAGCAGGTGCGTGAGTTCTGTTGGATGGCTCAGTTTTCATGGGCATTCTACTGTCTGCTTCGTCAGCTGAAATGAGACAAGTTATGTTCTAATAGGTGTTGGGGACATGCTTAGTGACCAATACTTACATCTGCGGAAACTATTCACGTCAATCCTCAGAGTCTGCTTTGCCACTTCCAAGAATGTGATTGGATCACGAGACACTGCACTACCAAGGGATCTTAACATAAACATGAGCTCTTTGTACGGTGGTGGAGTCGATGGTAGAGCGCGTCCACGCATCACTTTTTCCATAGCATATGCTAGAGTTGTAGGGCCTTCGAAGGTGTGTCGAATTAACAGCGTCGCCAGTGTTCTAAATCCTATGAAGGACATAGATTCTTTCAGTTGAAGCAAGCAAGTTACTCCTCCTTCTCGCACGAATACTTTAGAAACTTCAAAATCTTGTGTTAGTCGTAGTGTCAAGCGCATTATGGCGTGCAGAGTGTCCTTATCGATGTCTGTAGTCATCAGTTTGACACAACTTCTCACTATATCGGCAGCTTGGACGGCTGTGTAATAAGATATTGGCACACATCGTCGTTCCTCCTTCTCAGTTAGTATCATCTGTTCATTTTCCATGCCGTCGAAGAAATCTGGGTTACAATCCAAGCATCTATTCAGCGCCATATTGATAGGTGTCATGCAAATGGGCCTGTTGTTACTGCTTTCCTCGTTTACTTGCTGCATGTTGGTGAAACTGATCGTGTATCTCCGTCTTCCGCATGTGATTCTAGTTGTTTGTTCGCCGTTCCAATAGGCGTCGTTGATAATCTTATTATTTGCACAAGAATATTCGGTCCATTTTCCAGAGACTACATCGTACCATTTCCAGGTTCTCAGAGTAACCAAGTGCATGTGACGTTTTCTCTGGGTGCTAATTGCTACTTTACCCAAAGAATCCAGAAGCAAGAGCACGGGTGTTAACCACTTAGGCACGTTGATTTTCTTTCCTTTCCTCATAACTATCTCAGTATGATATATCAGTTTTATAAAACCAGGTACCAGTTCGCATTGGTAAATGGCCAATCCGCAAGGTCCTCTCATGTCGAAGTATGGGGGAACTTCGAAGAATAGAGTGAAGAGATGGGTATAGTAAGCTAGACGCATAGCACTCATAGAATCTGTGAACAAATCCAACTTCTCCAAACATTGATTATCTTCATGTAGATCTGGCTCGTAAGTGAAGTAAATTCTTGAAAGCATCCCACAGAAATCTTGCAGTAAACGATCTCTGAATTCCTGTCCATTCCGTTTCATAATAGTCACTAATAAATCGCAGACTTTAAATACAGATTCTGGGATTACTTCGATTAAATCGAGACAAATTTGTAGGGCACCTTGTGTGAAATTGTCAATTAACTCTTCAGAGAGAGGGATTACTTCTTCCTCCTCCTTTTTCTTAGTTTCAGTAGAAGGTCCAGCCTCCCCCAAAGACATGGCTATAGCTTGTATGACCTGGTCATCTTCCGACATATCAATATCCATACCAGCTTGTGCAACTCTCAATAACGATGGCGGATTTGATAATAGGTAATCAGTTGCTTGCTCGACACTCATTGAGTGCAATAAAGCTTCCATAGCGTGCTCTCTGGAGAAACCCATATCCATTAGTTGTCTCAAACTTTCAGGGTTTACATTCTCAGCTTCCGTTCTGGTATTTGAGCTGCCCGAGGAGTTAGTGGTTGCAGTTGCACCATCTACAACTTTCTCTTCTGTTCTATTCAGGCGATCTTTGATGATTTTTTCCCCGCGTAAAATATGTCGTAATATCGATAACATGGATTCGCTCATTCTAATTCCGTAATTTGGCAACGGTTTCTTGCCCCACAATAGCATAACTGACTCAAAAGCGAGTCTGTGGATCTGTATCAAGTATTTAAGAGGATCAAATGCGATCGTTTTCAATGCGGTTTGGGATTTAGTTGTAATAACGTGTGGTGAATCTAAAATAGCTTTTGGATTCACCATCTTTTCAAGCAGTGTAAGCCAAGCATCTAGGAATTCTCCGGTGCCTATAAAAAGAATGGAAATATCACCATTGCGACTCAAGCTTTGATGATATGCTTACCTTCTGGCAGATTGGGATGCTCGATTCCTTCTTCTAAAGGTATAGTACCTGCAGCACTTAACGCCCATCTAAACGTATTGAAGAACGTAGTTTGACCGCCTAAACTCACGAATTTCTGCAGCATCAGATGATAAGGATACCTCTTCTCGTCAAATAGCATAGGACTGGTAAACCCAACACTGCATATTAGGAATGTAAGTCTGAATTTAGGGACCGGACTTGGCGGGAGCTTATCAGAGTTTAAGCCATTGGCTAGGAGGGAATTCAAAGCTGTAGCGACAGATTGGGCATGCGGGCTTGGAAAAGCGGGCGCTGCGACTGCATTTTGTCCACGCCTTTGCCTCACAGGTGACCCAACGCATAATTTTACTAATAATCCGAATAATTCCGCTAGGGCTCGTCCTAAACGCGAGGATGCTCCCAATAGTGGCTTGATGTACTTCAACTGTTGACTCGTAGGTTTGTTGCCAGTGTTTGTTTCACCATCGACTTCCATAGATGAAGTTTGAGGATTTGTAGTTAAAGCTTCCATTGCAGAAGCGACGTTGCCGGTGGTATCACCGGATGCTTCAGGCTGAAATAAATTAAAATAATGATAGGGACTCTTGCGGGGAAATATTGCAATTTACCTTTTCCGTTGAAGGTATATTGAGTTTCTCCATATCATCTCTTCCAAAATCGCAGTCTGATGAGATAACATCGTCGCTGCAAAGCGCTAAAAGTAATGTACTTTCCCAAACGAGAGCTGTGTAAAGTTCTGCTAAACCTTTCAGAACACTTATACCCTTTTCGGATCCCCAGTGTTGGAGGGATAAAGTTCGTATTTCATTCTGACTAGTACGACAAACATGTACGAACATTAAGACATAACCGTGCGCTGCTCCCATAGCGTGTAGAAGAGGAGTAGCAGATTCTGTGCTGAAAGCAGCTTCTAAGTGTGGCGCACTAGCTAGTTCGTGCAACAGCTTCGAACCACTTGGTATGTTCAAATGTAAATACAGCGGTTTTAACTTCAGTAACACGTCTTCCAATTGTGCCAAACCCTGTTCCAAAACTTTAGGTTCGTGTGCCAAATTTAAAATGCTTTTACAAACTGATGCGACTGCCTGTGCAGAATTTGTAACAGGGCAATCGACCGGCAAATTCGGTAAACCTAGTATCTTCAATAGCGGGACTAAACCGTCTTGATTTACGAACTCCTTACAATGATCATCGGTCGAATTATTACTCAAGATAGCATCTATGAATTTAGTGACGTTCAAAATGTACTCGGTTAAAGCTATCGGTGTCTTCTCGCTGCACTGGGACTGTTGAGATTCCTGCGTATCAGATTGCGCGGTTTGAGACGAGGTAGACGCTTCTTCTTCGTCGTCGTCTTCTTCATCGTCAGAAGATCCTTCTGCATTCGTAGAAGTTCTTTGAGTGCTCGTAGGAGAAGCATCTGTTTTACTGTGCGGCCTCCAACAAATGTATTTAGGGTCACTTCCGAGTTGGCACAATTCGTTTAAAAGCTTAATAATGGCAGCTGTAGCATCTACCTTCAAACTAGGCTGGTGACGCATCAACTCATCCATGGCGTTACCCAAGTTAGACGCAGCATCACCCATGGGATCCGAGCTTCTGCGCTTGCGCATTGCCGAGAGGTACGCAGGTGAAAGGAGCACCTTAAAGAGACGCTCGAAGGGTTTACACTTCACAAACGAAGATAATCCCCTTGCGTTCAAACAAAGAGCACTGAATACGTTCGGAAGTGAGGCTAATACTTCGCGGGTTGCTGGGACGTCCTTAACTAACAAAGCCTGTAACACAACGTCGGTTAGACCGTTGTCTTGGATCGTAGATAACAAACTAGGTTCTTGGAACACGTAAACAGTCACTACATCAGTGGCCAATAAAAATAATGACGGTCCGTAATACTCAGCGTTTGATATAATGTGTTTTAAAGAATTAGGTAAGGTTGTCTCCATTAAATGTCGTATATGCTCTGAGAACGTGCTATCCTGTAACGCTTTCTTGAGGAAATTCAGCATTGACTTCAACAAAGCTGCTCTTTGCGGCAGACAGGTTTTCCCGGCATTATCTGGATTGTACAAGAATTCAAATGGTGAGACATTCTCTTCAGTTTGTTGCGTACCTTCAGCAGTGCCAAGTCGTTCCGTGTCCGTTTCAGGTGAGACATACTTGAACTCATAGGCGTGCTCTTTTACGCAAAGGTTTACTTCGGCATCCAGTCGGTTAATGAAGCTCTGTAGGCCTCCGTGCGTGTAGAAAGCTTGCATATCGATGTTGGTTATAAGGTCTATAACTCTCACGGTCCTAGTTGCGAATGTGATATGCTCCAACTCTATTCCGTGCCAGTTAATTACTTGCAATAATGATTCCATCATTCCGCAGGAGACCAAAGCATCACCTCCCGCTTCGTAACTCGCTAGGTGGTACAAGAATGAGAAGAGAGCCGTAGCCAGGGCCTGTGGGAATTTACCCTTGCTTTCGATGGAATGTGCGTTCAAATATGGGTACGCATCATCGTCGTCGTCGATTGTTATAGCATATTCTGATTCTTCGAACTTTTCAAATTCTTTACTAGTAGCTGGGTTACTATTGCTACAGCTGGGTGCATCTTTATTATCTACTTGACTTGTCAAGCAAGAAATACAATAACGGACTAATACTGGTAAAAAGCCGTGATATTGACTCGCACCAGTCACGTCAATTATATTATTTAAACGTGAACCGGGTTTCCTGAAAAGAAATTGAAACGATATTTTCAAAGCCTGATCATCACTATGATTTAATTTAAATATTAGCCAATGACGCCTATTTAATTACAAAAGAAAAATGTTTATAAATAGCTATTATTGAAATCCTAACGTACGCCCCACCCACACATTTATATATACAGGGAAGTAAGTCGACCCATTTATAAAAATGTAAGAACTTTTCTTCAAAATAACTTAAAAGTGCTTACAGATAGATATAGGAAATTTAATAGCAAATCATCCTTATTTTTACGAGGGATGCCTTTTATATTTCGGGAATAGGAGTTTCAGGACAATGCAAGCTCTCACATATCACCTCAAACAAGAATTTTTGGCAACTGAAAAAGTTGAATTGATGCGTCATCCGCCGTACGGTTCAAATCAGGACCGTATGACTTTCATTTGTTTCCGCACATCAAAAAAAAAAAAAAAACGTGGTCAACGTTTTTCGACGGCTGAAGCTTTCAAAATGCATATTTTGGGGGTACCTCAATCGCAGTGGAATGCTTCGAAAACAGGTTCAAGCGCATGCAAAAGTGTACTAATCTTCATAGAGAATATTTTGAAAAACAATAAAGCCATGTACTACGATTAATTTTAGTTTCTGTTCTCTATTTCCGAAATATAAAAGCCATCCCTCGTAACGCGAAATTATAATTTATCGTAAAAGAAAAACAAGGAAATTCTATTCGAAATTATTGATTTTTGCGTATTTTCGGAAATTCAATTTTGGTCAAGTTTCATGTATACCCTGTATATTTTATGCACCACCTGATTCGTTTATCTGCAGTCTGTTAGTATCCCAAGCGGATTGAGGAAAAAAGGTGTGGCATACGTCACTACATATGTCTGTAAAAAAATCGAAATATCTCGAAAACAAATGAATTTAGGTATAGGAAACTCTACGTACATTTCAATCAAAACTTCAAAGACAATACAAAAATATACATACGTATGAATTTTGATAAAAAATGTCATAATACACTACCGGTCAAAATAAGCGCAACATCATGTAAGTTGATAAAATTTCTTTCGAACAATTAATGTTAACATAATTACAAAGTATTAATAAAGCACCAACTTCGGAAAATGCGGGTTCCTACCCAAGTGTATTATGGAAGTTAATGTTCTTAATGCGGCTGATCGAATCTCGACCAAATAGGGGAATTTTAACTCGATCAATTCAACCAGTTCCTCGAGTAGGCCGTTGTATAGCAGGGTGTGCGCGGAGTCTTGCAGAGCATTCGCATAGACAAGGACAGATAATGCTTGCAAACGTGCTTGGACACAAAGTAGCCTATTTTTGTAATTTGAAAAGTGATAGGCCAAACGTACATGTGTGAAGAGCAACATCTGTAATAGAAGATTTAACACAATTATTTATTTAATTTGGAAAGTTATGTGAGAAATATTTTATTTTCTTTTAGAACATAAATTTCATAATGCAGACGGAATGATTACATCGAGGAACTATTGCACTTCAAGATGTGATAAACTGTTGGTGTTATCAAATTACATGCGAAGTACCACTTCTTATCACTTCAAATATCACATTACAGTTCATATATCCTTATAATTCTTACCTCCTTGTCAGTAGGAACAGAGTATATGGAGACTAATCCTTTCATAATTTCAGCGGGGGTTTTCCTGATTTGATCGACGTGTTCAACATGAATGTAAGTCATATTTTGTTTACCCCTGGCATCAGCCTGTTCATTGTGGAATTCGAAGTGAAGAGTTGTAGCTGATGGGGGCATCGGTTTTTGGACATCGCAGCAATCGGCTAAGCCAAAACCATTTTCTTTCCCACCCCAACTCTTATAGAATAGAATATAGAATCGTTAGAAATACCCTATGATAAATAAAGATTTACTTACCTCCGCTAAATGATGTAATCGAGATATAAGCACCATGCGCTGATCATGATGCATGCGTGTAATGAAATTACTCCGTTTGGAGAAAATGTAAAGTAAATTTAAAACACCGAGCACAACACACATATCGCTCGAACCCAGGAGGGTTAAAAGTTTGTTCATAGACTTGTAGGTATGTCGGGAGAACGAATGTTCTATCAACAACGTGGTAAAATGGAGAATCCATAGCAATAATTTCTTGTCCTAGGAATTACAAGAAACAAATTGTATAACATTTTGATAGCAGTAACTTATTTGTTGCGACTCACCGAGTTATTATACTTCCAATCACAATTCAGGGCCCAACGGTTCTCAGGATGATGTTCAGTCGCCTCATCCAATATTGTGTCGAATATATTCAGAACGTCCTTCCAGTGACCTAACTCACATTTACCAAAAGTCCAAGTATTAATGCGAGCTAGTTCCTCTAACAGTTGTAAGCGATCACATTTCTTAAGCCGATCGATGAGTGCTTTGCACTCAGATGGTGGCTCGGAAGTGCTTTTGCGAACACGGTTATGATCAATTTTCATTATGCGTGTTTCTTCCTCTATCGACCCTTCATAGTCGATGTCCTCGTTCTGGACATCAACTAGCAAGTTACACATTCACATTAAAAAGGCAATTAATACAAAATAAATTACTTACTTTGACTGTAGTATATACTTTCCGCCATGATCGCACAACATTATGTCACTAATAATGTAAAACCCTTATCCATAAACGTTTTTCTTTAGATTACATCCAACAGCTGAACAAATAAATACGTTTTAATAATTTTAAATAAAAAATATGTATCTTGACAGGTCGCAAATAAATAAACACAGAATCGAGTTGGATCGAAATCATTCTAATTAAATCCATAGCAGCATTCTAAAGCAAAATATCATAATATCATAAACTTGGCACCTTGTTGCTTCTGCTTTTCAATTACGAATGCCTTAACTACATTATCTTATTCAACCGTTAACTATAGTCACCGGACAAAATACCTTATACCTTAATCATATAAAGACAAAGAAATTACTGTTGATACACACAAGCTATTATCTCAAATAATTGAACAAACATATTTCTGTTCTTAGTGATCATATTGCACACTGACTATATACATTGTAGATGCATACTTTTTTATGACAACACCTTATGCATCACATCTATATGTTCCAAAGCTTAACACCCTACAAAGAACTCTACCTGTTGTTTTTACTTTTGAAATTGTCAGGTTATATACCTCTACGCCAAATATTGCTAATCTTAAAACATACTTGTCATTGTTAAGTTATTGTGAATTCTTACCTATTTCTGAAATATTACAAAATATTGCGTAGTCACTGACAACCGTTGTACTGCAATGAACCGAGAATTCTGCATAACAGATTTCTATGAAACCAAAGCAAGATTCAATCTAACAAAATGAAACGATGCTCAGTTTATGATTTTATTGAAACTGCTTTTATAAGAACGCCTGGCAGCCATATTTGATTATTGAGCCTAAACAAAATACAAATATTCATGGCAAAAAGGGATATCCGAAAATTATAACGAGCACACATAAATCCAATACAACCAATATTTACCTAAAAACAACTTCTACCTTTAAATACGAACTCTCACTGCAGTTTGGGATAAATTATTAACTACCACAAACGTCTGCAAAGCAGTCGCACATATATTCACGAACTATGAATGTAGAAGCAAAGCAGGCAGTTACCTGGGAAACCTGAAGTTAGCAACCAATGGCCAACTATTTCCAAATT
>JARFOC010001277.1:1006051-1027344 GCA_031763485.1 Osmoderma eremita
ATGTGCGTGCATGGTGTAGAGTAGATTCAAAAATTCAGCTAGAGAGGGCGCCAGCTCCGTACTACCACCCCCTATAACATAAAGACGACTTTTACCAAATTGTGAGGGACAAGCTCATAACGCGAGTGCTCCAGGGTTAATAAATTTGTAACATTTGTACAGAAAATTCATATAGGTACATACATACGGCTTTATAGTGTTTAAGGAAAGGTATCGAAATATGCAAGAGTTGATCTCGCCTGGGGATAGTATTTGAAATAATGTACAATACAATAAAAATGCAAGCACAATAATCATTATTTCAGATAAGATTCAGGACGCAAATCTTTTTTATTCTTTTGTTTGTTTGCAAATTTCAATAATGAACTATTCAATTCGGTAAAAGTTAAATTAAAAATTATTATTTATTATGTTTCCTATTATTATTATTATATTATTATGTTAAGGCGGGCGCTTATTATTATTATAAATAGTTTCACCACCTAAACCGTGATTTCCTATAACCAGATTAATCGCTTCCGGCCTGTATTTACAGGAAATTAAACTAGACGTACCGCAACGAAGCATACCAGGGTTGTTACCTTCTAATATATTTTGTTCTGTTATGTACGGTTGTGCTGCATTATTACTTCTTGAAACGCTCTCGTACGCAACAATTCCAACATTGACACAAACGGTTCTCATCTATCTTGGGATAGTTTTAATTAAAGATGGGAAAGTAAGAAACACGAAACCATCCTAATTACGGATAAGATACTTGGAGAAATCGCCGTATAGGTGAATGTCTTTGGTATGATACAAAACGATAATGCTGGAGAAGTGTGTATCAACGACATATTAGTAGACAGATGCTGGGAACGAAATCGAGACGACTACCTGTGGTATCCTGTCAAGATATCAGCGCCGTATCATCTGTCTGAAGTAGGAGATCTTTTCTTTCGCTTTATCTCAACTTTTTTATATCATTAAATAAAGATTTAATACCCGATCACAGGATCGGGCCTCGAAGTTTATGTGACATATATATTGATAAATTATTTCTTTATCTAGATGCATACATGACCTTCGAACAATATTTCTTCGAATAATGACTAAAGCAGTAGCCTTGACGAAAGTTTCTGAGAAGAACAGACATATTAAATTCTATTGCAATATTTAGTTGTTGCAAAATGTTTATCATTCATGAAGGAGTGGAATATTTCCAGGCATAATTCCATTGATGTGATTCAAGACCTATTGTTAAAAGTGTTTGCTATTGAATATGACACCCGGATGTATGAAGCGATAATAGATCAAAAATTATATAACTGCACAATACACATACAAGGTGACGCATTTGTGTGGCAAATCTCGATATATGCGTTATCATATAACATATCAAAAAAAGTTATTTACGAAAATTTAACTTAACATTTTAAATTATATTAATTGTCGCAACTGAATACAGAGCGAGCCAAAACTGGATTTTAAATGGATTAGTCTATATTTTATATCATAAAACGAAAGAATAATTTAGTTACTTTCTGGTTATGCACAGCATTAGTAGAGACAGCTGTGTTGTGTGATCCAAAAGCATTATGTGCGATATATTCACATTTTTCATTAATGTTTATATGTATATGCATATAATATCATGGTTATATTACCTCCTTGTCAGAGTATTGGCACAAGTAATTTTCAGAATTTTTATTTTGTTTTACAACGTTAAAGAGGATCACACGCTATAACACAGATTTCACGATTTACGACTGTGTCGCTCGTGAAATTATCGCTAAGAATGCCTCGGTTTACGCTAGATGTCGCCTATGAGTTTTCATTGCCAACATCTATTGTAAAGTGAATGTATACGGCGTACTGAAAAAGTGGCAGGCATTCCCCGTCGTGCACTGAGTAGTCCGAAACAGCTGTCTGTCCCTGGGAATGTCTGTCGCTACTAATGCTGTGCCCCATTCAATGTTGATAGTGGCGTTCTCAGAGCAGGATTCTTCTCGGAGTCCTACGCCTAACATTATATTTTTTCCTTTGTGGTTTTCTGCTGAGGATGGCAACTTAGTTGCCGAAATACGTATTCAGAGTTCTTTACTCAACAAGGTGGTAAGGGGTATTTTTAACTTAAACATTTTAATTGTTTAATCTCCTGGAATTAGTGATTCAATTGTTGTGCATTATCCTGTAATTGCCTGTCTGTTGGACAATAAAGAATTATTATAACAAAAATATTTCACATTAAATGGAATCTCAAGCAGACTTCCGTAAAATATCGAAAGCACTAAATAAGATTCACTTATTCTATCAGTTCAGATTTAAAACGCTAAGGACAAGATAATATTTAAAAGTTTACATATTTATGTGCACATGTACTTTAGCTTTACACTCTGCACTTAGGAATTTTAAATTTAAAGATACACATCCATATATAGATATACATAGAACCACACTTCCTTAATGTTTGCAAATTTATGGTGTCGTCCTACAGAATGCAATGATAATTGTGTTAAAATACGGTACTAAGTACTTACAGTTACTGGTTTTGTACACAGCAGCGAAATAACGTACCTGAAACAAATGGATAAATAGAATACAACCAATATTTCTACATAAATTTTAATAATTCATGCGTTTTTCAGTAGGTTATTTATAAATTAAGGATATTTTAGAGCAATGATATATTGTTGGACTTAAGTACGCTAGGAAAAACATAGTACTGTTAACATTAGAATATCGGTGTTGTAATGCAAGTACTTTAAATATTATCCCAAATGTCAGAATTGCTATTTGAAGTATAGCTTTCTTACTCAATGGTAAAATATACAAAAATATTAGTGTCAACCGATTGTGGTAACTTTTACATCGCATGATGTAGTTTAAACAAACTAATTTGCAATATTTTACAAAGTGCACGTGTTACTGTTCCGGCGGGTAAATAGAATTGTTTCCCTCATTCCCTTCCCCATTCCTACACATGTAGAGCAAATTAGTTATACTAGGTTATGGCGTTTATGATTTGTAAACTGTTTTTATGTAAATTTTACTTCGAATGAATAATTAACTGAGTGGAACCTTGAATACGGAATTCCGGAATTTTAATGGTATTAATATATATTTTATACCAATTATTTAATTGTCTTTTTGCATATATACTTACTTAAATAAATGTCCATATATTTCTTGTCAGCATTTTGTATGGTCTTTTATGCTTTAATTATATTATTATTAATTTGTACGTATAAAATAAAGTATAGTGCATATGTATTTAAGATTATTTTTATGATTTTAGGCCGTATAATTATGACGCCTTTCTTTAAAAAAGAAAACATGAAATTCGGAATTGCCCTAAATACGAGTACCAGAAAACAAGAAAGATACAACAGGCTAGGGGAATACTACACCCTTATGCTACTAGCACTATCGATCTGACGGATCGATGTAAAAATCGATAGGCAGCTGCTAGGAAACACCCACAAAATAGAAGGAAATACGAACGCTATCCTACAAAAGAAACAGAAGTATAGAAGGTACGCAACAAGCGCTATGAAGAGCCGAATCCAGACGCTACGAGTGATTGAAGAAAATAAAATAATGTTCTAAGAGAAGTTATTATCGGTATAAATGCTCTATACGCTGCCCTTAAAGTGTTTAATTATGAAAGCAAAAGATGAACATGCGTTGGCTTACGTAAACAAAGTTAAAAGCACGCAAGGAGAGACTAGCACAAAAATAAAACATCTGACCTGCAATAAAACAAGACTATAATCAAACTTGAACTAAATACATACAATCAGTAACACGCGAACATTATAACAAAGGAAATAAACTTTTGTAATCCCAAATTAGGGCATAAAAAGGTAACATAATATTCTTGGCTTGCAAGTTTTGCAAGTGAATCGCGTAAAATAGACATTTTCCTTATACCCAAAGAAATTTTTTTCCTTTAATTTCACGGGGCACGACATAACTTGATTATATACCTTATGAAACTATTTCGATATTTTTTTCAAAATTTTTAACGAACATTTAAGGGTTGCTACCAAGGTTTGAATTAAAATAAAAACTCAAAATGTCTACATTTATTGGATTTTTTTATTCATAAGCCAGGACATTCAAAATGCAAAATTATTGATATTATTATAAATTAAGATATATTATTGAAATATTTAAACCATTTATTATTAAGAAACAAGGGTTGATTTGTTAGTATTGATAGATTTTTGCTATACTCTTTCACCAACAAACGCAAATATTGCTTTTGTTCTTCATTGGTTGTAATCAATTTATTATATTCCTTCATTAAAGCAACTCCACGCTCAGCTATATCATTCACTACTCGCTTAGAATGAACGATTTTTTTGCAAGCACAAAATCAGCGTCATCGTTCCAAGTTTACACATTCTTATTCAAAAAATTTGATGAGATACCCAAGATGTGAAAGAATCGTAAGAAGTGAAATTTTCAATATTTTTTTAGTGGATGTGTTTGACATCAATGTCTTTTTTCTTTTTGGGCAATCTTCTATGCATTCGATTTTTAGTGCATCTACCATTTTCTTCTTATCTTAAAGTGAAAGTTCGTCGTCGAAAAATTCTCTTCCGACATATACCACAAATAGCCCAGTATTTTTTTAGGACAGTTAATTCTTTCAAAGGCTGTACGGTCTTTCAATAATTGTAAGTCGTTTCTTGCTGCTGACCATCCGGTAGAGGCTTGAAATCAATATTTTTCATATATCATCACTGTGAAAATGCATATTTCTCTCACAGTTTTCTCGTCCTTTTTTTTTGTTAGTTTGAACTGATGTTTAAATAGGAAAATTTTCAAGTAGTACAAGGCTCTTGCCATCCGTCTAGCTCGGTGTGCAGGTCTCCTAAATCAAACACCTTTTTCGGGAACTCCCCCTAAGAAAATGATCGTGAGATTCAACTATTCCCTGTAGTCATCTGGAGGTTAATGTACTTGTAGTTGTTTTTCCGCAAAAGAAATTCTGTCCGCGGCTACTTCTACAAGGATGTTTGACTCGGCGTCATAAGTTATGCGAGTCTCTGCATATTTCACTTTAAAAACGATAAATAAACACTTGAATGTATCAATTAGTGAGACTCATAGTTGAATTGGCCATACAATGTTTTTTGTTAAAGTTTGACAACTGGTAGCGACCTCTAAGTCTTGCCCAAAAATAAAAAGAAAAAATTCTGTTTCATATTTTGATGTATAGAATCATAAGATAAAGTGCCGCGGCAATATATCAAAAGTTGAAAAATAAGGACCACCCTAGTGTCCATATTGGCGTTTTGTTGTAGATATTGCAGTAGCACGTACGGTACCCTCTACCATTTCCTTTGTATCAACCTTGTTGTCACAATAAGTAGCGGTGAGTTGTGTTAACTTTACCACAATTGTGTTAACATGTGCAATATACTTTTCTCAGTTTATATAGTACAGATAAAGTGACTTGTCAAGGAGATATTGAGAACGATTATAATTTATTCAAAACCACTCGCTTGATCGTTTTACACTTTAAGTAACCATTTGTCAACTTCAATAGGTCAATAGGTTCAATAGTGTTATTCAAGTGGTGTTCTGTGTGGTGCAAATCTCCCAGAGTGCGACGTCTAACATTATCTTCCTTCGTAGATTCTGCTGAGGATGGCAACTTAGTTGCCGAAATACGTATCCAGGAGTTCTTCACTCATCGACGTGGTAAGGGTAGTTTTTATTTTTACTATTTTAAGCCACCATATCCTATTTTGTATTTTATATCAATAGGTCGAAAGAAATTAATAGCTAACTTCATTAGTAACTTCGATGGTTTCTGGCTTCTTTCTCCCACCACCATCTTGAACCACCTTCATATGATAGTGATAGGATTATGAAGATATACACATCCATTTCTAGACGCGTAATTGTATAGAGGATTTCTGGGTAGGTATTTCTACCTCTTCGGCCTAAAATTGTCGGCCAATAGCTATAATGATTTTAAGTATAGCAGTATAGCAAAAAAAGTAATATCGAGTCAATTAAAAATCTTTCGAAAATTACTTTGTAACTAGTCTATTTTCAAGTAAAAATTATACGATTGCTAGTTTTTTTAAATGTTTTTCTTACATCTGATACTATTGGGAATATTTCCATAATAATTTTACCCATCCCTATATAATTTAGACGAGGCATTTGCTACAATTCCGCTCTTACCCTCCCACTTTCAGAACTGAATACATCTCATTAATTCCCTTTCAAAAGTAGATTGATGACTGCAATTTAACTCGATTACAAGTGCAATTTATAATCGTATAAGGGGCGTCATTATAATTCAAATCGTCATGAGTTCGGCTCCTCGCCCAACAGACTTGTGTAAACAGTTACTTACCCCCTCCCGCTCCCTCGGTCTAAGTGATGAATCACGACCCTCCAGTACGTGTCCGACAACGGACTTGTCCCCCAACCCAAGGGCTGTCATTTTTTCCCATTACGAAATGACAAATACATTTTTTTCTAATGAAATTAACGAGGAAGACAGACAGTCTGCAGTGATAATAATGCAACCCGCATTGTGTCCGCCTGGGGGTTTTAAAGTTTGCGAAGGGTCCCAAAAGATTGTTACGATTTTTGTTTCCGAACGGTTTCACTTCGGATCGGGTGTAACGTAACACACATCCAGAGGAGAAAAGAGTTTGGGGCGTAGGACGACGACGGGTCCTCCTGTTTGTTTTAGAGAGCCCTCATACCGAGCGAGTCATAAAATTGTTTGCGAAGAGAGGAAAAGTTCTGTGGACAGAGTAAATACATTTTTATTTTATTGTACTCTCGCTCGAGTGACAAACAGATGGAGAGGTTTTGCGAAAATGTGTTTGAATTTGTCTTATTTTATTTGTCACATATTGAGGGTACTATCGCGGAAAAAAATACTGGTACAGCGTGTTAAAATTTAAATTTTCATTTAGACACTTTTCACGATTTTCAAAGACGTAGGAGTTAAGTAATTGTCGAACTGTCAATTTCTTTCTACGATGGACGTTAATATTTACACTTACAACTGTGAAATCTCTGAGTTTTGGACATGACGTGGAATAAAAAATAAAACAAGCAAACTTAAATCATATCTTGTAACTGAAATATTTCAAAGTAAGAGGATAGCAATGCAACAAATGTATTTAGAAAATGTGGGTAGGTAGTAAAGTAATTAGAAAATCTCGTTCTGTTAGTCAATACCAACAACAGTAGAGAGGCGGACGAAATTTTATATTTCAATATTTTGTCATTTCTCCATTTTTTTCTATTACGTTTTGTAAACGTTGTGGAATCGAAAGAACTAATTTTCGTGTAAGTTCTGGAGTAGTCCGTGGGCATTTTTCGACAATTTTCCGTTGCGGTTCCGTTTCATTTTGTGGACGAAAATGCACTTCCTTTATGGTATTATTCATTTTACTCCACACATTCTCTATTGGGTTCAAGTCGGTGCTGTGGGACGGCCAATTTCTTGATTTTCCAAATATTCTTGGACGATTCTTGCCCGATGAACTGGACAGTTGTCCTATAATTAAAAGATGTGACAAATAAATTAAGTTTTTATATGCTGAAATGATGTAAAATTCTCTCAAAAAAAACTGGTAGCATACAATTATCCAGAATTCGACGATAAACTGGAGCATTAAGTCGGTTTTCGAGTATTACGCATATACCTGGACCTCTAATACTAATGCAACTTCACACATTCACTGAAAAACCACCACTTCGTTGTACTTTTCGAGTTATTGTGGAACATATCTGCTGCCTACTGGTCTGTATACACGAACACGTCTGTTGTGGTAGGACTGAAAAGTTTTCTCGTAAGAAATGACATTTTCTCACAAAACATTTTGATTCACATATTCTAAGGCAAACTGATACCTTCTTTGTTTGTTGTCCGTTAAAAAAATATATTTGTAGCGCGGCGATTTCTTCTTCTTCAGTGTCTCTAATTCTTCGACGAGCAGTTTTAATAGATGATGGAAATTTGATTCTTCTTTTGGCGATATTGCTGTCTTAAAAGGATTTTGTAGGAGGTAATCGACATGTTTGCGGAAGTGTTTTAAAACGCTCAAATTTTGAAGCAGCAGTTGATCTAAAACTGTTAATATATCCAACAATCTACCCACGCTATGGATGGAAGACCCTGGCTAAGACAGATTTTGTTAAAGATCTTGGAGTGGTCAAAGACCACTCCAAACATGACGAGCGCTTGGGATTTATAACGCGTAAAATCAAACCATTTAGTGATCTGGGAGACCAGATTACGCAGCCATACCTACTCTAGACTCTAGAGTATGGTCCCCCATGAATTGTCCCTTGCATGGGTTTAACGTCGCTTCCTCAATAATTTATCCTTTAAAGTTGATTGATAATATTCAACAAGAGGCGTTGACCATAACAGTTTACTTAACATAATTCAATGACATCACTTAAATAAAACGCAGAAATACAGCTCTAATATGGAGACCATATCAGGGCACTTAAGTTTTGCATTAGTAAGCTTCTAAATAATTTTACATTATTAAGTGCCCTGATCTGGTTTCCATATTAGAGCTTCATGTTCCTCCTAATGCTTCATGCGATTCATGCACCTTTTGTCTTCCTATCCCAAACTAGATTTTTTTAAATATTGCCTATCAAGGTACGTGGTATTAGAATAGATATAGCTTACAGTTAGTCGAGAAACGATCTGACAGTTACACATTCATCTGACAGATGATTACTTAAGATGTTTCTGTAAGCTTGATTATAAAAACGGAAACTGATACCAATGTGGGGGTCTAGGGGACATATTTGAAACACCAGCAAATATTCTCGCAGCAGTCGAGGATTCGATTGCTAATTGAGAGCTTGTGCACAGACATGTGCGAATTTATACTCCACAGAATAAAACACGAAAATCGCGGGTGTTGCGAGCTAAATAACCTAATGTGTTCATTGCGTTCGCGACAATATCATAGATATGTAACTTAAAAGTCAATTTACTATCAAATAGAACACAGAGATCCCGCACGCTATTACATCCCAGTAGTTTTTCATCGCCAGTAGAGTAATCGAAAATGTAAGGGACTAAATTACTAGAAAACGACATGACCTTACCCTTGCTGATATTAAGTTTTATGTGGTTTAATCTACTCCAGCTAAACGGCATGAAGATCCTTCTGCAAATATTGGCAATAATCGATAGATGTTACAGATCGAAAAACTTTAAAATCATCTGCATAAAGCAGTCGCTTGGAAGTGACATAATCTGTAGTAGCTTTGACAAAAATAAGGAACAAAATTGGTCCCAAGACAGAGCCCTGCGGTACCCCACTTGTGTGGTGGTAGTTAAAAGATTGATAGCCACGATATTATACAAAACTTGATCTCAGAGGCTCAAATCAGAGGATAAACCATAGTGCTGAAGCTTACAACTTGGTAAAATGCTTTAGAAAAATCTGTATAAATGGAATCAACTTAAACACGCACATCCATAGATCTTGAAATATAGCTGACAAGAGAGCATAAATTTGTGGTAGTGGACTTACCTTTCGCAAAACCATGTTGACACACTGACAAATAAGAAGAAATATGACAACATATATATTTAAGGCATATATATTTAAAAATTTTGGATGTAATTGTAATTGGGCAATAATTACAAATTTAATTTTTACTACCCGATTTGAATATTGGTGTGACCCTAGATATTTTTCAATAGTCAGAAAGTGTTTATGCCGTAATACAAGGTTGTAAATGTGTAGTAATGCATCTTGGAGTACTTCTCAACAAACTTTTTTGACGACGGCTGGAATACCATCTGTACCCATAACCACACTGTTTTGCAATAATCGGATACCTGCTTGGACATCTTCAGTGTCGAAACTCCTGATAATAAGCGAGTTCAATATTCCACCATTAAGTTTAGGGAAACCCTCTTCGCTTGATATCGTATACATCGAGGCGAAGTAAGAAGCAAAGACGATGGCGACCTTAACAGTTACCGTCCTGCGTCATGCATCCAAGAATACGCGATTGTTTCCTATTTCATTAATATAAGACCATAATTTCTTTGGATCATTTTTAACTGACACCTCAACTGAATATAAATAATTCGTCAAAGTTATCGGAGGATTTCAATAATTTTGACGAAGGCATTCAATTTTTAATAAAGAAATTTTTTTACGTAATCTCAATTTTGTATTAATTGCTTTTGAAAAGCTTTGTTCTTCATCCCTCTTGCACTTCAATGAATGCAGCTTAAGAAACAGATATTTAGTTGAGCACAGATGCCCCAATTTCCAAATGCGCCCCCAGTGGTCGGTAATTGCTCTCCTCAACTTCCTCTACCGATAGGCAAGTAAATCGCTAAAGAGATTAGTGACCCGGCCCTGTTCTCTCAATAATAAAGCGTAAGTACGATCGTCTGTATCGTTTGAGGAAATAGGGGAGATAAAAATCTAATTAAGGGATTACTTTTCCGGCGGAGTATTTCAGTATCAGTCGACGCCGCTGGAATATAAAGCAGGTAGATAAAGATATCTGTGGAAGAAGTTGTTTACAAATTTTTCTGTTCCGAATAACAAGATCCTGTTAAGAGTGACATTATAAGCAGGGTAAATAAGGGGTGTTAAGTAAGAGGAGAATCACCTTCAGGGAAAGGAAATGAAGTACTTACTTATCTCCTGAAGTACTTTCTTATCTTATACTAATTTTCTCATAGAATTTCGTTCTTTCATTAATAGGTCTACTAAGAAAAATTAAAGGATGTTGAGGGCAATATGTCCATTCTAAAGATAATCAAAAAAATTCATAGCAACCTAGATAATAAAACATAAAAATGATTTGGATGTCTAAACCTTTAACATATTTATTTAATATTTGGATGATTTTTAAATTATATTTTCAGATCCAGTACTCATTTATCGGAGCAACTTTAAAAATCACTAAAAACAAACCGATACACCCAGCTTGAATCCAACACTTTTGTTCCTCGTCCAAACAATGAAATCATCTTCGATACATTCTCTTCGGCAATGATTCACAAGAGGAACACACAAAAGTTCTGCCGCACCTATGTTTCAGATAATTATTTAGTCAAATGCTTTCGAGAATAACGCCATTATTTAGGTCAGAAAAGAAAAAAAAAGAGGATAGAAATAGTAAAGTATTCGTGAAATACAAATATATGCATGAAGCAGACGCGTTGCATGGGGTCTGACCTACTGATTGGCTGCACTTGTTTTATGTTTGTTCACTCTACGAACGGCGTATGTTACAAAATACGGCATTTAAATAAACGTCAAACCTAACCTAGAAATTTACGAAGCTGTTTTATCCTCTCACGTAGTACCTGTTCGTATATTTTACACGTACATATGTATATGTGTATGTAGTTAAGGCAACCAGGTGTTTGTTTACGATAGAATACGTTATTAAATTGGATTTAGGCGTTGCGTGTTACGGCCGTAAAAATTGTTTTTTATTTCGGGCTGTGTTTGGGCAATTATTTTTCAAGACGTTTCGGCAATATTCGCGTACTATAGTACTGTAACGGATATTCTAGCTGTTGGTACATGTTATAAATATTTGAAAATATAAACAAATAAAGTTTTTATTCTATTTTCCAAAGCACGAATTGAAAAAAAAATAGTTTAGTTAGTATTTACAATCCTGCAAAAAGTATGATTCACAACTTGCATTGTCATAATAACAAGAAAAATTTTCAAAAAAAGAACCAAAAACATCATTTTCTATTATCCCATAATTTATTAGCACTATAGAGTCTATAAAATATCAAAAACGTCCCCATTAACAAGTTCATTTATAATTTATTTGCATGCATATATTGCAATGTTACAAAATACTAAATTTAATATCTAATGAATTTTATTAATAATAAATTTAATAAATTTGGCTTCTCGGCCGAGCTGTCACCTTCTTCAGTTGCTCTCCCTATCTTGATCTCTTGTATGACTTCTTTCACTGCTTCTTTTGTTGTTTCTTGTTGTTGTTCTATTTCTTCTCTTTTAATTTTTCCTTCTGGGTTCCTTATGTTGAATTTATCCGTATAAAATTCCATGTTTTCAGTTGTGAAGCATATCGTGCATGGACGGTTCCGCAATCAGCTGCGCATCGAGGGCGAGAGAGAAAATAAACATCGGTGGATGAGATAACGGAGGAATGCCGTTTAATCGGTTCCATAATAATTCCTTTTTTCCTGCTTGCAGTTGGTTACTTTTATCTCTTACCGGTTTTATTTCTTTCCTTTTACTTCCTCTTAATCGCTTAATATGCGTTCAGATGTTAAACAGTGAACTTAACATGTTCTTCGACGAGTTATCGGTCAGTATTTTTTCTGCAATGATATCAATATAACTTCCACTCAAAGACCAAAAACATTTAATTGATATATGACGGATTGCATTCTTCCAATTTTGAAAATATCTTTTATAATTGCATAGATATCCTGATGTGAAGGAACTATGTTCCTGATGTGATATATTCCTAAAGTCAGAATTAAAGTCTTGAAATCGCACACCCGGAAGAGGTGACTAGTTTAAGGCGCAATTCATTTGGAACGTTCATAGTTCAATGATCAGTATGTGGCAGTGGGTTATCCTGCCAGTAACGGTGGCTTTGGGGTTGACACTGGGGATCCAAGCTGCAGATTGTGTGAAGGATCAATAACAGAAATGAACCCAAAGGACAATATAGACTAACCGACCAAGGACCTGTACAGACTTGTACAGGGTACAAGGATTTGGGAATGGGTGGTATAAAGCATGGGTGCAAGAAATGAGAGACAAATACAAAAAGCCAAGAGGCTGAAGTGTTACCGGAGACCTATGTCAGGTCTGTTCCCATAGGAAAAGAAGGTATGATGGTGTAACCCACCAAGATTATCCACTGCAATCACAAAATACAGATGCTTTGCCAAATGATGGAACAAAACTTTTTGTTTCCGCGTTAAATTTAATATGGATTCCTTATGCTTCATCAGTTATTATTTGTTGCCGAAATAAGAGACCAAGAGGTACCTAATAGCGCTTAACAAGTGCCAGATCTGTACAGTTAATACTTAAGGACACCATATTGTCTTTAATAATTTTGTGCGATATATTTTCTTTTTAGAAAGATTTGGTATAAATACGTTACTACAGGTTTTGAGAATATCTTTATATGATTCACTTCCAGTTGTCACAAAAACGAATACAACGAGGATATCCCCAAAACTATAGATACAAATATAAATTCTAGAATTGCCCATGTGTTACACATTCCGTCTTCAAAGTAAAATTCATCCGATCAGTAAACATATCTTTTCAGTCCTTCACTACTAGTAGTGAAATTACCTGGAGGTCCGGGTAATTTCGCAGTGATTCCACATCAGATTGAATTAAAAAAAGAGGAACTTCAAATAAAGCGAAATAATCCAGCTAGTACGAAGATGGCTACCAATTTCAATTAATGTATCCGCGCGTCTGTGCGAGGCTACAATAAATCACGCGATAAAATCAAGAGCTCTATAACAACCGCTTAAAGAAGTAAATTAACTTTTTGTTGACGCTAGGTAATAGTGAAACGTCTGGTAAATTGCAAATGTCACGTGCAATAACGATAGTCGCCGAGTGGTTGTTAGATTATTTGACTGGCGCTCCGCCGAATGTAGCGTCGCTTATCTAAATAAGCCGGTTCAGGGATTGGAATACGTTTCGGTAAGCAGTCGACTTGTATTAGAATCCGATAATATGTAATTACTTCAAGAAGTAACTGCGTTAGGGGAAACAACGTTGGGAGAGCTATAATACAATGTGGCATTCGGTTCAATCAGACATTCAATATGTCCGGATTACAAACCAAAATATGAAAAATGATCGCTTACTAAGACGAAATCGTTCGAATAACCCCTCGAAAGATCTTTCATAATTATAAATGAGTGATTATTTAAACGATCATTCGAATCATTGTTCGAATATATATTCGCGTACCTCTACTAACTAGCATGCTTACCAAAAAGGCGGTGTAATCGAGCATTTCCTGGGCCCTTGATAGCGTTGAAGTGTCCATCTGTTTACATTTTACTGTTGTGCTTTGCTTGTCTGTTAGCTCATCATCTATGCACATTATGCTTTACTTTTATCATCAATTTTTTTTTCTATACATTTTGCATAACCATTTTAGGATTATGTAATTTAGTTCTAAACATTGTTGTAATGGCAAATATGTTTACGTATATTATTGCTTATTATTATAACTACAGGTGACGCAAAGTCAGTAGACCATTTAAAGTTAGAACAAGTGTTTATAAGTAATTTCAAAGCTTTCCTCTAAGATTACTAAAGTAGCATTATTGTAAATCATTTATGGAGAAATCTATGCAATTTATTTGCTGTAACATGTATGAAAATCATCAAACTTTATGGAATTAACGATCAACTATGCTAACACAGATATCTTACATTCGTCACTTTGGGGTCAGGCAACAACCATCCACACAAGCGATGCTTAACTTGCACCGATCGAAGGTTTAAAGTACAGCAGTCTGTAAGTAATAGGTATATCAAGTGCTGGAAAGCCATGTTCAGAAAGGTAACAGGACAAAATTCAGCGTGCACAGCGAAGTATTGTAGAAGAGTGTTCAATATCAACTCCGGACATGGTGAAGAATTTCGTGCGTCGTGAAATCGAAGACACACCATGGGTGTCAGCAAGATGATGCCACCGTCCATACATCTCGCCTGAGTATGCAACTTTCGAATTTTTAGAAAGAGGATAATATCGTTAAACTCTGATATCCCGCTCACCAGACTTAACAGCTCCAGACTTCTTCCTTTGATGGAATTTGAAAGATGGAGGACCTTCAACAATTGAAGCCCAACTTAAACAAATTGAAAGAATAAACCAAAAAGCATTATGGCCATTTAATGCTAGACACCTCAGCTTTGCTCTTTTCCATAATGTTGTGTCCTTAGCTCTATCCCTGCACTTTCTTTATGTTTTTCCTATTAAATTTGTTAAGAGTGCTTTTCGCTACCGGTTTCTCCGCCTTCCCTTCTTTTTCTTGTAGTCTAGTTCTCCACAGGCTACCTTCTCTACCGCTCTTCCGCTATTCTCTCAGTGACCTAGCCTCTGCAGTTTTTATGTCGATCTGTAGTTCTTTGTAGACATCCTTCCTCTATTTTCTTTCCTCCCAGCATTCTCCTGATCATTTTTAATACCCATCTTACTGGCTGCTCTTCTGTGCAGCTACCTAACACCGATGTTTCGCAACCATAGAGCGCTATTGATCTCAGTTTCGTCTTATATATTCTCAGCGTTGCGCATTTTGGTAGCAGTTTAAACCTGGCTATGCGATTCATAGCTTCGGCCGTCCTATTTGCGTTGCTGAATCTTGCCTGAATTTATTTTACTTCATCAAATCCGTTTGTTACGCTTCCTCCTAACTAAGTGAATACGTCGTCTTCCTCAGACGTTATTTTCCCTACACCTGCATCAATATTTATTTGTGTTTCTCCATATTGTGCTATTCTCATCACGTTTCTTTTCATGGTAGTCCATGTGTGGTATTTCCATCATTCTTCTTACTGTTTCCTTCAGTTATTTTTCGCTATTACGGCTGTTAACCGAATGAAATAGCCATGAAATAATTATCCCATTTCAAAATTGTCTGAAACTTGTGGAAGCGTCCCACAAGTTTAGTTTTAGTTTAGAAATGTTTAGTCAGCAGGGCTCTTGCCTACTTCTGCCTCTATAGAAGTCTATAGTTGCCACCATCTCCTCGGAGAGCCAAATCGACGCCCCGATCGCTACTATCCACGGTCTCGGAGTCCCCACGAATTAGTCATCGTGTCAGGGCGACCGAATACCATTATTTGCCCGTAATATGTCGTTGCACCCCAGCGCGGTCTTGATTAAATCTATTGATGGCTGATATCGAGGCGAGTCCGCGCCCGTGCGTGTCTAGAGAAGGGGAGCAGGGAATATAATGCCCCCCTACCCTCCATCCCCCTCCTACGCCGACCCACTCCTGTAATGAGATTGTTAAGTCGCCCGTCCGTAAAGGAGAACACAAATAACAACAACAAGCGGCCGCAGCGTTCAATATGAGTGACGCAAAAGGGCGAACAAGAATTAATAAGAGCGCATTGCGTATGAAAAGGTTATGTATATTATGTTCGCATATATTTTGGTACAATGAATGAAGTCGAATGTATCCAACGAAGGAGAGGGGTGACTGATGGAGTGTGTTTAGTACGAAGTACAGCAAGCGTGACTGCAGGCAATTAACGTTTATTTATGATCGATGACGATGAAGTGCAGTTGGATTGTATTTCACCGGCACACCAAAACGGCATAGTTTGTTTTCGTCTTTCTCTTGTACCCTTTTTTGAGAGAAGATTATTAAAAAAGAAAAAATAAAAATTTTATACTACTATCCAAAAGTGGCAAGGCATGTTTATACTTCGGTAAGGAAGGAATGCATCATACACAGATATAGAAATTCTTCATTTTGATTGCTGGTTTTAGACCAATATCCCACCAGGACACCACGATAGATTCACCAGTGACGACACGGTTGTTACAGTGGCAAACATACGGAGCAAGCAAATACCAGCAGAGATAGCACATCCTCTGCATGTGCGACGTAAAAGTATGATTTAAGAAAAAGAGAAAAATGAGAAATTGTGCTTTCTTCCTTCATGATCGAATTAGAAGTAGCTTTCGTAACCTTGTACAGTGATTTGCGAAAGCATTCAAAATAAATGAATAATACCGACTATTCAAGGCGTGAAAGTGGATTTGCAGACAATTTAAAATATCTAGGCGTCCTGCTTGAAAGATATCCGCATCTAGAAAGGATATTTCAAAAGGTAGGCTATGGTAACCTATGGTCTTGTCGCAGGGTATGCGGGAAGTCTTGGGGATTTCCTCTAAAACTGATTCACTGGCTCCATGTGGCCCTAATACGCCCAATGCACTTATTCTGCATTAACCTGGTGGCTGAAAGCGTAACAAGCTATGGTCACAGCAAAGCTCACATCATACAAAGGATGACTAGCATGGTAATACGGGAGCAATTTCTTCCACCTCATTTTCGGCATTAGAAACGTTTTCAGATCTCTCGCCTCCCTTGTTTTGGAAATGGAGGCTAGGTTAACCATATTCCGCCGCTGATACAGAGCATAATCCTGTGATCTTGGCAAATAAGTTCTTGGGCACGGTTATCTCCAGGAATGCCAACTGACATGATGTGCGCACAACACATGATCGACAGATTCTTCACTACCTCCTATCCAAATAGAAAGCAATGGAGATGTAACGAAACCAAAGTAATGCAAGCTGACTGCCGGTTTACGGATAAATCGAAAACACAACAGAGCTTTAGTGCAGGAATATTCTCTCGTAATCCGAGAGTTGAACAGCACTATAACCTCGGATGATACGCGACGATTTTTAAGGTTGAAGTCTATGCCATTGAGATCTGTGCAAGAAGGAATTTGACCGAAAACAAAAACATATCAGTATAAATTTTGAGTGACAATTAGGCTATATTGGAAGAATAGAACAAAAGTAACTCTAAACTGATCTTGAGCGACAGAAACATGTTAAATACGAATTAAACAAAGGAAAACTACTAACCTTTATAAAATTTGTTCGGGTAACTAAGCAGATTCTTGTGCTACTAAGAAACAATAAAAAATACGCTTTTTAGTTTGGAGTTTACCAATTTTTGTAGGTTAGGTATAGGATACGGTGGCTTAAAATAAATTTAAGTTAAAAAATATACCCCTTACCACCTTGTTGAGTAAAGTACTCTGTATACTTATTTCGGCAACTAAGTTGCCATCCTCAGCAGAAAAACCACAAAGGAAAAAATAATGTCAAGCGTAGCGCCCCGAGAACAAACCTGTTCCTAGAACGCCACTATCAAACATCATGTTTGATAGTGGCGTTCTAGGAACTAAACTACTACCCCACGTGTTATTGGTAATGTTTCAGATATTACAATTTGTCATACATTCTATGAATTAATTATAACAAATATTAAAGTAGTCCTTGCGGTAAAGTTGAGTGAGTTTAAGATTATTAATTTCTAACAAAAAGAAACGAAAAAGTAATGGAGTGTTAATTTTGTGGCTACTATGTAATTACTACACCATGTGATTGTAAATCGTACTTATATATGTAAAACCAAAATTAATGAGCTAATTTAGGCAGAAATAAACACCAAAACACTTTGTACATGTTGTTATTTTACAATAAAAATTCCGTCTCTTTATAAAAAAAAAACCAATAAAAACTAAAACGTCACGTCACTGGACGATATGACAACACACCATTAAAACTACAACCCAATTCACACAACTTTCCCATACGAAGCGCCTATTTCTTGCACTTTAAGCCCTGCGAGAATTGCTGCGATTTCTGCGCTAAATGTTGCTCGATGAGGCAATAGATCTCTTGGGCTCGCTTCAGTTCCTCCTTCACACGGGCCACGTCACATTTCATCCTTTCTTCGCATTCTCGCGCCATCTTCAACTGGAAGGCTTCCTCCACCTCTACTTCCACTTTCTCGATCTGCTTGGCGATCGTTGATATATCATTGAGCAGTTTCTGCGCGTTCGCCTCGATCTTACATTTACGCTCGTCCAATTTTTCCAGCTCGTTGTTCAGGGCTCGGATCTTGCTCTCATCCGAGCGCGAATCGTCGCACATGTTACACACCAATTAAGAGAAAAAAAAACATAGAAAACCACTGAAAATTTTGACGGCTTTAGTTTGACATTATTCCAGGACCAATTTAGAGTTGCAATTACGTTTTGATTCGATTGTTTTCAAAGCTACGTATGCATCTTGTTGATGTTATTTAATTTAGATTCTGTCAGAATGACGTTTTAGTTTTTCATGTGTTTACAATAATATTTTCCTATAGCAAGCAAATCCCTTGCGAATAGATTTTTGACCAAATCGATTTTAATGAGTTGCTGTCGATAAAATGGACTAGTTGTCATATATCTACCATTTATAATGTATACTTACTTGTCAAGAACGTCAAAGAAGAGTTAAAAGTCGACTAAATCTAAAAGCTGAAACTCTAATAATCACTGCCAAGTACTACATCCATCAACTTGTACTGACTTTAACCAAAAAGATACTTAGGTATGCTCGATTTTTGAAAAGTAGTTTTAAAGTGTAGCTGCATCTCAATCGTAACCTATCGAGTAAATTTGGGTTGATTCTTGAGCTACAGGAGGCTGCACAAACCAGGTGTAAACCAGGACTTAGTCGACCAATAGAGTGCATAACTTTATCCAATAGAGGGCTCTGTGTGCAAAATTCTACAACTCTGCATAGAATGTTTTAAATTTATATTATAATTCCTTTAGATTAGTTTACTTAGTAGTTCTATTGGTTTTTACTTATTGTTTAAACCACATTATGTGATGACTGACATGGAGAACTTAATTTACATGGGTTTGCCTAAGGAAAAGTAAATATTAAAGAGGAACATCGGAGAATACAATGTCGAAAGCAGTATACACATTTTTCGAAGATAATGAATTCGGTGTTTGGCCTAAATAATGTTTTATTGTTTCCTTTCGAAAAGAAAGTTACTTGACCGAAATAAATACTGTAGAAAGTAAGTTTTAAGGGATCAGTTTAGGAATTTAAGTTACTGAAATTTATTAATTTTCTTAAAGATTTTATAATATCTACTACCAATTTGCCTATACTATAAACGCTCGGATAACTTCACCAATCCAAACCGATTACTTAAAAAGGCAGCACTGCTATTAACGAAAGGTAGGTCTACCGCAGGAATTTTAAAATCACCTTCTGCGAAAATCAATTAGCGCAACGCGATATTATCTAGACATGGTCGCGGTATTTGCTGACGCGGTAAATGGCTTCTGGGAAATGGCGAGAGGCACACCACACTACAATTGTTATCAAACATGCAACCCAACTGGTTCACCGAACAAATGCACAAATAAACAACAAGAGGATACTGGGATGAAAACAAATACGCAAGCTGAATCATCTCTTGGAACGTGGAGTGCGGACGTGCCTAGAATACTAAGTTAAAGGTAACAGAATACCCGGTCTGTTGTGTTTTGCTTGCGGTAAGTACATTAGGTCGTAGTTGTAGGAAGAAAAGGTACTGTTTAATAGGGTTCAGGACAAGTCTTTAAATTTCCCCTGTAGCAAAGGGCTACCGTAATTGAATAAGAAACAGTAGTTCAGATTAGATTTAGGTTTAAAGACGGGCTATTCCTTCAGCGAGTGTGTCTTGTGAAATTATGGTATCAAGTTAATAAAGCGAGATAGGTAGAACTACAAGTTGTGCGTACATGCTTTTAATTCCCCCCTAACTGCTCACACTTCAGTGCTAAAGACTAAAATCATTTATAAACAGCAATATTATTTAAACGCATCTGCTATCAATTTGTACAATGAGGGAGTTACAGGAAGTAAAACTTCCCTGAAAATAATCTCACGTCAAACATTGCAAATTCCACCATCTTGTCGTATATCAAATTAGCAGGTAACACTATTCTAAACTTAATGCCATTTTTGTGGAGTATTATACATTGTTTGCAGGCTACTTTGAGGACCTTCTAAACATGACGGACGAACAGAGGTATGAACCGGAGGGGAGAGATGAAATGGATCAAATCAGTGTGGTGGACGTGCCAACACAGCACGAGATCGAAAAATACATAAGTGGTCAAAAGAGTAACAAGAGTCCAGGAGAAAATGGTATACCGGTGGAGGTGTTTAAATATGGTGGTAAGGAAATCAGGGACAGAATAACGGGGTTAATCGTATCTGTATGGGAGAAAGAAGTGCTCCCCGAAGGTTGGCGTACAGCGTTGATTTGTCCTATATATAAGAAGGGAGACAAGAAGGAATGTGTGAACTACCGAGGAATTGCTCTTCTAGACACAGTGTACAAGATACTGGCAGGCATATTAAAGGATAGATTGAAAAGTTTCCAGGAGAGAGTTGTTGGGGAGTACCAGAGCGGTTTCAGGGAAGGAAGGTCTACAATAGATCAGATATTTATAATGAAGCAACTTCAAGCGAACGCTTATGAACAAAATTTAAGTCTACACATGCTCTTTATTGATTATAAACAAGCATACGACTCTATAAAGAGGTGCATGCTATTCAGGGTCTTGGAAAAACTAAATGTACCCGGCAAATTAAGAAGGCTTGTGGCAAGGTCATTAGATAACACATATAATAGAGTCTTGCTAGAGGGGGAGGTGTCAAGGAAATTTGCCGTTAGACAAGGTCTT
>JARFOC010001278.1:0-23527 GCA_031763485.1 Osmoderma eremita
TATTAACTCTACTAAAAGATGAATGTTGATCTCTACATAACATATTTTTTACAACTTATATTTCTTTTAGTTTTCATATTTGAGCTGAGGGAGTTAGGTATTTCTTTTTTTGTTCATGCATCAATGTGCTATTGGGGAAATGTAGTTTAACTATATATATTTTTGTTTTACTATATATTACCTCAGCATGGAGTTACTCCTTTTTTTGTTTTCTACAATTTATTTGAATTTTGCATTGTTTATTGTCGTTAGACACATATCTTGTCAGGAAATGCAGAAATAAATAATAATTATTATTCTATTTCTGTATAGAACTTATTTCTAATTCTCATATCAGAAATTATTTATAAAATAGCTTTCAACACAGTATTCCTTTGATTTCTGCGCTTACAGAAACCCCTCTGTCATATTCTCTTTGGAACACAAGAAAAAAAATACAAACATTTCTTTATCTAGCTATACATTTCAACTCTGCACTAAAACTTGCTTAATAGCATACTTCAATAAAAAAAAAAAAACATGGTGACGTTCCACTTTCCGATGCCGACTAGTATAAACACACTCGTACACTGTAAAAACTACTAAAAACTTGCTTGTCGGTCGGAAACTTTTATGTGGCCACGAGTGTACCTTAATCTTTGTCGTTTGTATATTTCTTTTTTGTTGAAGCAGGTGTTATATAATGCTCTGTAGATTTTATTAGTGTTTGTTATTCTATTATTAATTTCTCTTTCTAAAATAACTTTTCCTTCAAACATGGATCCAAGGTATTTAATATATTGAGTTCCTTGTAGCACTTCATTTCCTACTTCTATGACTATATTCATAATATTGCGTCCTATGTCTAATACTGCTGTCTTTTTTATATTTATTTTTAATTCGTACTCTTAGTGCTTCAACCCATGCTTAGAGCAGAGGCCCGAGTATACCTCCTTGTCTAACCCCTTTCCTTGTTTTGAATTTTTCTGTTGTTAAATCTCCAATTCTTACAATGTTTAAAGTTTACATACTTTCAATCACTTCTATTATTTTATTGCTGGCGTTTCTTGATTTCAGCACGTCCCATATCTTTGGTCTTCTTTCTGTCGAAAGCTTTCTCCAGATCAATTGCACCTAGGTATATTGATCGATTAAAACGTCTATAAACGTTATTTTTGACTAACTCTGTATATTCGTTATTATTTTGATATTTTACTTAATTCGAATATTGCAAATAATGTTTTAAACCGTACGCATTGAATCAGAACTATTTTTACCGCTTAATGGCTTAAATATTGCAAATAAAATGTGTGCATTCAGGCCAACGTGATTGGGATCACGTTTCGAACATCAACTAGTCCTCATATTATCCTAATATAAGCCTAATAAATACTCCCAATCGGGTGATTGTAAACACCAAATCGATTACCGTAATGATTTAGTTACTTTTTTAAATGCTTCTACCGTATATAGGGAGTTAATATTCGTTCGCAAGCCTAGAATGCTATTACAAATCGATTTGTAAAGTTGTAGTGTTAGGGATATTTAGTGCTTTTATTATTACTTCATTATTTGTCGCAGCGTGTCAACTGTGATTAACGCTAATGTTAAAATATGATACAATTGCACATATGATTTTAAATTTCTTTATTACAGTTGAAAAATAATTTCAAAATCCTAGGGATAGTTATAAGTAAAGAAGCGAAATAAAATAAGTAGTAAGTTGTAAAAACCGTGGTGCAACTCTATTTTGAGCGGGTGCACTTATTAACTTATATATAAGTACGTTCCTGACTCGCAACGTAATATTCGCTTCTCTACTCATTACTACCTGGATATTGCGCGCTGCTGGGCGTTAGACGTCGTTGGAGTTTTGCGAAAGAAACGTTGTTACATGAATTTGACGATACGGCGTACCGAGCTAGGAACAGGTACCTCTCCGTCGTACACTGATGAGGCCGTAGTAGTCCGAAACAGCTGTCTCTGCGTTAGAGTGTCTCTAGCTTCACAATCGGATGTGTTGTGTGATGCAATGTATTTTGATATATTTATGTACTTCAATTCAACTTTACGTGCCGAATATTGGCAGAAATCTTGTTAACAATGATACGAATAAATTCATTTAAAGTTCACGAGTATGAATAAGTTAATCGCAATGTAAATATTTGATAAAAGTGTTGGTCAACGTTGCCAAAACACCGTATTTCACTCAAATATTAAAAATCACCCGCTATATGTCAACGTCAAAATAGTACGTATTCTAACCCCACTTTCGACGATCTTTTCAAGTAATTACATCAAAAGCACTCCACTGACGCCGTATTAATATTACCCCATTACTCTTATTATTCCACCACGACATCGACAGCTTATTCGTTCAAAACGGTCGACGTAAATAAGGCCTTATATTTGCGTCCTGTTAGAGACACGCGACCCCCACCTCCCGCATTCGTTAATTAGGCAAAGAACTTTTAAAATAATGGATCTGCCGTGCGATGGAGAAAACAGATAACTAACTGGAAACGTTTCACTTTAATAGCTGTATATGCAGACTTTAGACCTTTACGCCGTAGTTGTTACATATTATCTACTATTCTACGTTAAATTTGATTTAATCCAAATCTAATTTGCGTAATTTTCGTGAATATGGTCGAATTACGTGCCACTGGTCGGTTAAATTTAAAATACGATGGGGTCAGCGCCATCTGTGACGTGTGATTTATCTAATCGAATCGTTTTCATTCTAAAAACGATTAAGTTTAGGTATTACGTATGGCGCCATCTATAAAATGATTCTATTGGTATTAGATATTGGTATCAAATTACAGATTTCTGCAATTCTAAAGTTATTAAAAATATTACTAAAAGTTAGATGTATAATAAAGTAACGTTGACATAATATGCAAATTGTCATGGCGTGCTTGTATTTGGCATGCAACTGAAATACTATTTAATTTTTTTATTATTCAAATACTATAAAGTTAAAAAAATCCTGATTTATATGATCCCTTGTTTTGGACAATTTTTTTTTAAACCCAAACGATTTATTGACTAAATGAATAAATGGGACTCCTAAATGATATTGTTCGCATCTTCATTTAAGTTTATCCTTAGCTTCGTTCGAAATAAAAGAAAAAGCTGTCCAACAATTTATGGGGGAACTAAAATGCTTCATTTGTTTTCTAATAGCCATCTTAAAGATATTTATTTAGTGTTCGTTGTTGAAGGTATATGGATGGTGTGACACAGTCGCTGTTTGTTTTTTTTTAATTTGTTTGTCCCGGAATCATAACATTTTTAATTGCCCTATTCACATAACGTATTTCCAGTAATGAAAATGCAAATATCCCCAGGGAAAGTAGAGGAAAATAACGTCGTGTAATGCCGTAAATAGACATAATTATGCATAAATTGATTAGTATGGCGTTACAGAAACCGTAGAGGTTAGGAATTTTTATTTGGAGATTTATTTATGTGCCTTTAGAATGGACAGATTTCGAAGAAAATACAGTTTTGGCACGTCAATTTGACGCGTCGCAAATGCCCAATTTGAAAAATGATTTGTGTAAAATTTGACAGATGACGTCATTAATGAAAGTAACTAGAAATATTTGTAATTATATACCCTTCATATAAACCATCCTAATTTTAACATTTAAATAAATAAACAGAAATCTTGAGGTTTAACAATTTTTTACCCTTAATATAAAGTGTCAGATTCATCAGGTGACATGTCAAATTTTCCAAACAACGTATGCCAAAATTTAGCTGTCACTAACGAAAAATAACTGCAATTATTTGAAATTTACCAATGACAAGTTTGACAGATGATATATGTCAAACTTGAAATGACAGATCCGTAAGATTTTGCGGTAATTAATGAAAATTCCCGCAAACATTGTAAATTTACCGAATTTCTTACTTTAATATAAAATTTCTTAGTATCAAATTTGACAGGTGACATGTGTCAAAATTTGATTATTTGTTGAAAATAATGCCACCTACTTATAGGAAATTTACCGGATTTTTCAGCATAAAGGAAGTTTTCTAATAATAAATTCCATTACTAATGCAATTAATCAGAAACACGTCAAATTTATCCAATTTTTACCCCTAATTAAAAACATCTAACTGTGAGATTTGACAGATGACAAGTCAAAAGTTGCTGGGCAATCAAAATAAACAATATTTTTAAATTTATCAATCCCTTTGCCTTTAATATAAAAAAAATGTCAAAGGTGACATGTTTGCCAACCTTTGACTGTTATTAATGAAAATAATCTCAAGTATTTGACACTTGGCGAAATTTTTTACTTTAGTACCAAATGCAAATTTGTATGCTAAATTTTGTTGTCAAATGTCAAATTTAACACATGACCTAAGTGTCTACGTCAAAATTTAGATGTCATTAATGAGATTAATCAGAAATATATCACATTTATCCAATTTTTACCCTTAATCGAATAAATACAAATGTTGACAGTTGACATGTGAAATGTTCGCGCTTAATGAAAATAAACATTTGTCTTTTTTTACCCTTAATATAAAATGTGAAGTTCGACATGTGACATGTCAAAAAATTTTGCCTTTAATGTAAAACAATGGTAGATGTACATATGTCAAAATTTGACTGTAATTAATTAATGTATATCTTTAATAAAACGATTCTTTTTGTAGGGTTTCTCTTTAATTTTTTTCAAACTGACAAATTTAGCACGTCAAATTTTAATATTCTGAATATTCTTCATATTCATCTCCCTCCTCTTCGGCAGAAGCCTCTTGATATTGTTGATATTCCGAAACCAGATCGTTCATGTTGGCCTCGGCCTCGGTAAATTCCATTTCCTCCATACCTTCCCCGGTGTACCAGTGCAAAAAGGCCTTACGTCTAAACATCGCAGAAAACTGTTCGGCAATCCGCTTGAACAGCTCTTGTATGGCAGTAGTGTTCCCTATGAAGGTGGCGGCGTTCTTCATACCCCTCGGAGGTATGTCGCAGATGGCCGTCTTTACATTATTCGGGATCCATTCGACGAAATAGGTGCTGTTTCGATTCTGGATGTTCAGCATCTGTTCGTCGACTTCCCTAGTCGACATTCTGCCTCTGAAAATCGACGCGACAGTCAGGTATTTTCCCCTACGCGGATCGCAGGCGCACATCATGTTTTTCGCATCGAATAATTGCTTGACTAAATCTGGGATCGTCAGGGCCCTGTACGGTTGACTTCCTCTAGCCGTTAGAGGCGCAAATCCCGGCATGAAAAAATGTAGCCTGGGAAAGGGTACCATATTGACGCAAATTTTCCTAAGATCCGCATTCAATTGTCCCGGAAATCTTATGCAAGTCGTTATCCCAGACATGGCGGCCGAAATTAGGTGATTTAGATCGGCATACGTCGGCGTAGACAGTTTTAGGGTTCTGTAGCAGATGTCGTACGAAGCTTCGTTGTCTATTATATAAGTTTCGTCAGTATTCTCGACTAGATGATGGACTGACATCGTTGCGTTATACGGCTCGACTACGGTATCTGACACTTTTGGACTTGGGATTATACTGAAGGTACTGATGATCCTATCTGGGTATTCCTCTCTGATTTTCCCCAATAATAAAGTTCCCATACCCGACCCGGTTCCACCGCCTATTGAGTGAACGACTTGAAAGCCTTGCAAGCAGTCACAACCTTCAGCTTCTTTCCGAATTATATCTAAGACTATATCGCAAAGTTCAGCTCCCTCCGTGTAGTGACCTTTAGCCCAATTGTTCCCGGCACCCGCACGTCCAAAAACAAAATTGTCCGGCCTAAACAGTTGACCGAAAGGAGCTGATCTAACCGAATCAATAGTACCAGGTTCCAAATCGACCAAGACTGCGCGTGGCACGTATTTGTTACCGTGAGCCTCGTTGTAGTAAACATTTATTCTTTCTAACTGCAGATCTGTATCTCCACGATAGTTTCCTTGCGGCGTAATTCCATGTTCGTCGGAAATAACTTCCCAAAACTAGTTCGAAATCGTTACAATAAGGATGAGTCGTAATTTGACATAAGCGATGGCACTTACTTTTGATCCTATGTTATTCCCAGCTTGTCCAATCTGTATATGGATTATCTCGCGCATATTTGCACTTGGAATTTGTTCAAGGCCGAAAGCGTAAAAGCCGCGAAAATCGAAAAAAAACGAATTTACGAAGATTTTGAACCGTGTCTGGCACACCTGTCAAACTCAATTTGAATTTAAAAAATGACAATTTGGATGTGGTATCAATTAAATTTATAATTAGAGTTAACTATGGATTTTACAACTTATAGTTGGTAACGGTTAATTATATGATGAATCATATTTTTATAACTCAATAACATTTTGAACCTATCTTGAATTTTTCCAAATATAAACATACGTTTTCTTTGAAACTAGTTGCTTCATTATGAACACGTCAATTAAAATTAATATTTTTTAACAAAGCATTAAAGCAACATAACCTAAAAATATTATTTGTCAGTCTGTCATACCCATTACTATACTACTATACATCATGCGATTGATTCCGTGGTTTTATAACATGTGTTTGTTACTATAGAAAATTCGTTATTTTCACTTACAGTCATTATTGGTATCTGCTGGATAGCTGGTTTCGTCATAGGGTTTTTACCGTTAATGGGTTGGCACAATGCCGACAATACTGACGTGAATCAAGTGTGCTACTTCCTCAACGTCATGGATATGAATTATTTGGTTTTCTTGTATTTTGGTACGATAATAACACCCGCTGTAGTCCTGGCTGCATTTTACACGCATATATACAGGGTGGTGTTAAAGCAGGTAAGTTGAAAATAAAAGAAAATTGGCCTTAAACGCCAAGGAAATTCTCTAATCCTGGTAAATTTTGTTTTTAAGTGTTTCCAAAGGTGTTTGTTGTCAATGGATATAAAAAATATAATTTCAATAATTCAAATTTTCGTATGAATTCCATCGTGACAAAGTGTACTTTTAAAATATACTTTTTATATTGACAGCCATCTATTAACGAATTTACGCATCAAACTAATATTACTTTTATTATTATATTGGATATAAAATATAAACTTTTGAATTTGGTTCAAAGAATTTCTTTCGAATTATTGTTTGTTGAATTTTGACTTTAATAATTCAAACTTACTTTGATAGTAGCAAATCTATAGAATTCTTCCTACATATATGACGCCATCTGTGACTTAACACGAGTATTAAACCTCAATTTTTATTTAAATTGCTCTTGTAATTTGTCATCTTATTTCAATTTCTAGCTTCGCCAAATCGTTACGATCAGCCCTACACACAGCAGCTCGAATTCCCGGACACGTCCGACGAACGGGGGCACAATGCTAAGGATGCTGGGCCCGGCACAGCATCGTGAAGTCAAGGCGACTCAAAATTTATCGATCATCGTGCTGTTCTTCATGATCTGCTGGATCCCCCTGTACACAATAAACTGCGTCATAGCTTTTTGCAGCAAATGCGAGATCAACGAAACGTTCATGTTCATGTGCATCATTTTATCACACGCCAACTCTGCGGGGAATCCCCTATTGTACGCCTACCATCTGAAAGATTTCCGGGAGGCACTCAAGAATTTCCTGTGCGGGTTAATTTTGAAGAATGCCACTCCGCTGGGTACAAATAGAACTTCGTTGGTGTCTAATGCTAATCATTACAATAGTTATAAACAGTATTCGTTACGGGAATCACGGTTGATGCGTTATCCGACCGAAAGACGGTATATGGAATCGCCAATATATTACAGGCGGACTGCTAAATCGATGAGCTTACCTGGTACTCCGAAATTGGCCAATGTGGTACCTAGTTCGTTACACGTAGCTGCGGCCCCGTCGAAAACGGAATCCAGGCAGATCTGGAGAATATCGGAAGGATGTGTTGGAGATGATTCACAAAACGACAGCTCAAATAATAGTCAAATTCACCACTCGAGTCCTTATCAGAAAGTCAAGTCTAGTTCGAGCAGTGAACCTCGAAACGGTTCTTATCTAAACGACGTGAATTACGATGAAGATGACGACGTTTTCTTCGACGACACCCTCCGAGTAACAGATACCAACATCTGTCACAGTGCCATTAGTAATAATAATAAAACAACAGTCGATGCAAATTACGATAATAAAAGGATAGAGTACGAAGATTACTTGTCCGCATCCCCACAAATGAACCAAAGTGTATTTCTAGTCGAGAGCGAATTGAAAGAATTGGAAGAGAGGCAGATGAAAACCGTCAAGATATATAACGTAAAGGAAAATTCCAAACCGAGCGATAACAAGAGACGATTCAGATTATCTTTGTCACGTGATAGTTCTAGTCCTTTGAAACCATCCGGTTTGAGTCCGTTAAAGATTGTGAGTGAATTTTTGTGGAGTTCGACGAGCAAACAAATGAAAAGTGTCAGTTCGAACGATGACAGTAATAGTTCCGGAGACTCCAAAAAGAACGGTGTAATTAAGGTGCATACGCATGATCAAAAAAAGCATTCCGTTGATTGAGTGATGTTGAATTACGGGAGCATTTTGTTGTGAGTGTTATTATTGTTAGGTAATTTATTTAATTTTGTGTCACATGAAAATAAATGTTAAAATTGAAATGCGACCTTCTTTTATCCATTTAATTATACAAAAGATTATGTCGACTATCAAATTCTAACTTTAGTTTAAAAAAAAATGATGCATTTTTCAGTGTGTATTGGTTCGATAAGCTCTTGCTCACATTGTATGTAAAAAATTGCTAAATTCTCTTATTCACCTCGATTAAAACAATTTTTTCTGCATTTTTTTCTAATGAAAATGGAAAGATGATAAGAGAAACACTTCTGTTTTAAAAAATATTTTTATTACATACATACATGTTTGCTCAAAATTAGAAAATGAAACTAATCAATTCAAAATTGAAAATATAAATTGCATTTCTTTTGGTAATAAACATAAAAAATCAAACTCTTATGTACATACAAAATCCGCAAAAACTCGAAGCTTAAAACGGTGAAAAAACTTCGATTACGAGATCAATAAACAAATGAACTATTCAAGACCCATCCCTAATGGTTTTCATGTATGTACCACGTTTTTATGTTACGATGTCTTTATTTTAAGTACGGTGCTTGTGATACGCAAAGAAAAAGATTGCAAAAAAATCCTAAAATATAATACTTATAATTACGATTCTTTTATCCGAATCCCGACCCAACAAGAATATTTGTACCAAAAATACAAAAGAAGAAATGACTCACTCACCTGGAATATCCAACGGAAACGATAATAATAATAATAAATTACCTATCCTTTAATCACAACAACATTCACCTTATTAATTCCTTATCTGTTAACGTGTATATAAACTTGGTTTACTATCGTCGTATTAAAGATCACAATTTACATAAACAAAACAGCAACGGTATAAAGGCTCCGATCGCTATGAAAACAGGCAACATCGTAGAGGAATCGTCGATCTCGTAGGGATCCGGCTGTTTCGGGCCAGACGGTCTTCTATTTTTCGGTGGTGTTATTTCCGGCTCCTCACGTATCTCTTCGATCGGCTCCGGTTCTAACGGCGGCAATTTCGGCAGATAATCTAAACGACCCCTCGCTACGTACATAGCGTTGATCTTCGGATTGTCCTTGTAGCCTTTAATGAACTCGACACGAATCTTATTACCATGTATCTCCGATTCTTCGCCGTTATAATATAATTTACCTGAAAAAAAATATTTTACACTTGTTCAGAAGGCTCAATGTATGAAAACAAGTACCTTTAGTTATCTTAAACGGTACATATTCATCGTGTGCAACACCTCGTCCAACCTTATCGAAGATATCCAAATCGGAAACTATTGTATGATCACCGTTCAAGACTATGTCAAAAACTTTTTGATCTGGCGAATTAAAATAGACCTCGCAGAATTTTAGCACTAATACGTATTCACCGTCGGTGTTCAAGGGTATGTCGTATCCAAAAGTATTCGTATGGTACCTCTCCGTTTGGTACAGGATTTGATCGTTAGTTGATACCCGCCCAATTTGTAATCTCTTCCCGTAATCCGAGGCGATCCCTATTTTGCCTTGTAACGGGTCCTTTTCGTACTGGACCCCGTACGAATCGGTGTGCGCCTCTCCGCCGCAATTGACGGCGTAGACGATCTGTCCGACGCACAGCACCGGTTCCAATAGGAACTGCGTGAAAGTGCAGAGAAATAGGAGGCGAGTGAAGGCATGCGGCATCTTCGGCGATTCGTTTTTTAGGAGGTACGTGGCATTACACTCGATTAGAGGGGATACTTAAGTGTTTATCACCGGCGGCGGCACATCGGAGCTACGTGTTTGATTCTAATCGGCAAAATCTAACGTAAATTGGCGTACGCGGACGCATAGCACCTTTTTTGACAGCGGCTTATTGACTTCCTTGTATTACGTCAGTGCGAGTTTATAAACGGATGGAAAGATGGCGCTAGTTGGCCCGGGAGTTGTGGCGACATTCTGAAGTGAGCTGAGTGGCTGCGTTAGGGAAAACTTCAGATGTAAATAAACGCGGAAATTAGTATTAATTTAGAATAATTCAAGGATTATGGGTAAAATTAGTGTTTATTTAGTAGAATAGCAACAATCCAAACAATGAGATTTAAACGTAAGTTTTAAAATATGCAGATATTTAACTTTTTTTTTATTAAAAACATTCACCTAAAACTATTAAACAACTACTGATAAACCTGTTTTTTTACGATATTTTTTTTCTTTCATTTAACTCTATTTTTATTCAAACAATATCGCCTTACTTAACGCTTCAGAAAATCACAACAAAAACAAGCATTTTTATTATAAATATTTAATAGGCGCTAAATTTAAATTTATGCAAATCCTGAATATCAATTTTTTTTATTTCAGAAATGCTATACTTGTGCCTTCTACTTCTCATCACAAACTTCACAGACAATCTTGCACTAGGTAAAATTCATACTACAGGGGGATATTTTTATCTCTATCATAAAGCACCGGTTTTATCAAATTTTTAGACCCCACAGATATAATTATCGTTATATTAAGCCAAGAAAATGCATATCACACAAATTTGGCTGAAAAATCCAAGGAGAACATACAAAATGAAGCCAAAAATATGGGAATGGTAAGTTTGTTTTTATTCTACTTCTTAAGTTTGTAATATGAATTTTATTTTATTATTATATACAGGTATAGTTTCTAAACGCCTGCATATGCACAATATACAGTACAAGCTTTTTTAATGTTTTCAGGAAGCTCCTATCACACATTTATCCCACTCAGATTTTTCTATGATCAGTGACTGGACGATTTTGCCTTTAATTCCTGTTTTACAATCGTTATATTCTGCTAAATCGGCTTGGATTGTTTTCCTTGAAGATAGCACCGAAATTCGGTTAAAAAAGTTATTGCCAACATTAAATAAATATAATCACAACGAGGTTAGATATTTCAATGTGCGTTTTTGATTTAAAATGTTTAATTTTTTGAATTTATTTAGACAATTTACTTGGGTTATGCCTTACACGATGCAGAAGCCACTATAATACACCATTTTGCCTTCTTTGACGATCCAAAATCGTTTAAATATCCAAACGTTGCCTCAGGTTTCGCTATGACAACCAAGTTAATCAATCAGTAAGGTTTTACTTTGTATCTTTTAACTATCTTTTCAAATATTAATGGAAAAGCTAAAAAAAACTATTTTATGTGACTTTAGTATAGGTTATAGGTTAAGAAAAAGCCCGCCAAAATCAGATTTTAGCATCGATAGATCCCACGAACTAGCTAAATATATTTGGGACGACGGTAAAGGACCTAACCTGGTGCACGATGCCTCGTTTTGCGTCGAGGATGGAGATGAGTGTTGTACAATTTCTACGCCTTTTAAAATATGTGTAAGTTAAACCGAAATTTTCAAACTCTAACGTCATAACCTAAAAAGAGATATTCTAGGATAAACCTGTCGATATAGATTCGATATATTTTGCGGTGAAAACATGTTCTAAATTCCATAAAAATAGAATTCCAGTTGTTATAGGTACTTGGGGCCGTCTAGCGAAGAAAATAACTTTTTTCAGCGATTTAAGGGGTAAATATAATCAGAATAGGTTAGGATAATGACATTTTTGACATTTCTCATTCAGACGACGGCATACCAACTGTAAATTTGGGAATTCCCAATACGGAAAGCGGCCATTGCGCTAAAACGATGGCCATACTCAAATACGCCGCTAAAGAACTCGAGATCGATAACAAGATACGATGGATCATCCTCTCAGACGACGATACTTTACTGAGGTGATCAAAATAAAACAATTTCACTAACCCCGAAACTAAAAAGCGTACCATATTTCCACAGTATACCTCGTCTACAAAAATTTTTGAGTTGTTACGACTTTAAGAAAGCCTCAGCAATAGGGGAGCGATATGGGTATAACGTTTTGAAACCCGAGGGATATAGTTATATCACGGGAGGCGGTGGAATCGTTCTGAGCAAGCGGTTGGTTCAGTTATTGACTAAAGAGGGCGTGTGCGAGTGTCCGCAGATTTCTACACCTGACGATATGTTTTTGGGAATTTGTATGTCTGGAGTTGGTAGCGAAATTGTACATTCACCATATTTTCATCAGGTAAGGATTGTATTTAGTTATTTTTTAATCTTTTTTTTATATGGGATTTTGTGTTACTTTCCTGATATTAGGCTCGCCCTGCTGATTATGCTGAAGATTATTTAAGATCGCAAATGCCGATATCATTTCACAAACATTGGATGATAGACCCTTACCACGTGTATAAGACTTGGTTATCTGAAACTGATCAAAGTGTAGATAAACAGCACATAGAGCTTTAAAATGTATAATGTTCAAATACTTGTATTAATAATTGTATTGTTTTTGACGTAAATAAATTAATTTTTATACTGTATCTATTACATTTTCCGTTGTAATTCGCTTTTTGAAATGATTCTTTCCTAAGAAATGATGAAATATTCGTGTGGGGAGGTAAGTACAATCTAATCAAGGTCTTTTCTCGTAAATAAACAATAAAATCGCTTTGTAATTCCTTCTGTTTCTATTTCCATTCAGTCTATTTTACATATTAATGCCTGTATTAATATTTATAACCTAATTTGCATCTCTCACTACCTGTTCAATTCGCTTGTTAATTCCTTTCACATTTCTCTACTTGCAGACAATTCCAAACCATGAACTCGGTAGTAAAAGTAATTTTTATCATTTTTATCTTGCAACACAAACTTACTTATATAAAATGTCAAAATGGGTAAATAAACAAGTATTTTCCCCAGTAAAGTTTCATGTATTAATCGATTTTTGTAGCATCAACACTGTATTGAGACTGACAGAAGACGAGGTGAATGATTTTGCTGTGTTAATATTAGACATTTTGATTAACACCTTGATACCTTACAAATGCATCGCTCTAATAACCGACGATGTTTATTACGGAGTGTTAACTGATTCCCTTTTCAAGAAATTCGACATATATTTATCCTATTTTGTGGTAAAAACATAAATTTCCGAAAAAGTAAGGTTAGGAAACTGTTTTCCTTTAGATTTACGTCACAGAATCCGAAGATCTCCTATCACCATATCCCGGGACGCAAGAATCGTTGAAAATTATCAAAAAGCATGGTTGTCAAACTTACGTCATACTTCTAGCTAACGGACTGCAAGTTTCCAGATTGTTAAGATACGGAGAGAGGTAAAATTTGATCAAAAGTGTCTTGGAAAACTTAATTTTTTACTAAGTATAGTGGTGATAATTAAATATGAAGGAGATTTTATTTTCGTTTGGTTTTAAATGAGGGTTGACCAAAATCGTTGAAAAACTCGGTTAAATTCATGGTAATAGAAATAAGAAGTCGATAATCATATTTTGTCTTACTCCGATATGAAAATTAAGCCAACCTTTATCAAAGTTTAGCCCGAAACGCATCAAACCCTCATTCGATAATTTAAGTCAACCAAGATCGTGCCAAATTTCGTTGTTGAAAACTTATAATTCCCCAAGAATTTTGATCCTTTTGCCCCAGATTCTCACCCATTTTTCTGCATAACAGATATAGAATCCTAGACACCAGAGCGAAATTCATTTTGCTCCACGACAATCGCCTATTCCAAAAACATTTATATTACTTATGGAAGAGGATAGTGAACGTAGTATTCCTCAAGGAATATATCGGCATCAAGAGAACTCCCAGGGGGGTAGTTAACATACCATGGTTCGAATTATCCACGGTACCATTTCCATCGCCGCTCCAAAACATCTTCGTCCCGCGAAGATTGGATATTTGGCGGAAATCAAAATTTAGAACTGGTATTTTTTTCCGTTTGCGAAAATTTGAAAAGTCGACTTGCTTTTTTTTTGATTCCTAGGTGTAAATCTATTCCAAGATAAGACTAGAGATTTACGGAATCAAACCATGAAAGTTGTCGTTATGAAGCACACTCCGGCAACAATAAAATTGCCCGTAAATGAGGATCGTGCAGTCACAGCTGTTGTGGGTGAAGGTCAAGTTGGTTTTGCAGGCGTGGAAGTTGAGGTATGCCACTTCAGAGGTTTTTTTTTGGAGACTTCCAATATGAATTGGCTTCAGATTTTAACAGCTGTTTCCAAAGCGATGAACTTCAAATGTGAATTCTACGAAGCCAAAGCACCAGAGGCAGATTTCTGGGGCAAAAAAGAACCTGGAGGAAAATATACTGGATTGATTGGGGAAATGGTGCTCAATCACGCTGATATAGCTTTAGGCGACTTATATTATACTTCCTATGTTTTGGAATTGATGGATTTGACAGTACCATACAACACGGAATGTCTAACGTTCCTAACACCAGAGTCATCCACTGATAATTCTTGGAAAACCCTTACTTTGCCTTTCAAGTAAAGAAGAAAAAATGACGCTACCAAAGAAACAATTTGGATCTTTCTAGGTTGGTTATGTGGATTGGTGTTATGATCTGTCTCCTTTTATGCAGTATCATCTTTCATTATTTGGCCCGATTTCATTTCAATATCCAAGAAGATGTTCAGAAGACGCAAGAAGACACAAAAATTGATCTGGGAAAGAAGAAAAGGGAAGTTATTACATTACCCATGATTAGTATTGATCGATTAAATCCAAACTCCAAATATGTCTTAATGAAACAACACATTAAAGCCACAAAAAGGGATAGGGAACCAAATGGGCTATACTTATTTTCAGATTTCTTCAACAGCATGCTCTACACTTATGGTATGATTTTAATGGTACCTCTACCACGATTACCAACCGGTTGGTCGTTAAGGATGTTGACGGGGTGGTACTGGTTGTATTGCACCTTAGTGGTAGTTAGTTATAGGGCTAGTATGACTGCTATTTTGGCAAATCCAGCGCCAAGGTAGTTTTCCAAACTTTTAAATGATAAATTTCGTTGGTGACGAATATTTTTAAATCTAGGGTGGCCATAAATACTCTAGAAGAATTAGTCGACAGCAAACTAGCTTTGGGAGGCTGGGGTGAGGTCCACAGAGAGCTTTTCAAGACCTCCTTAGATCCCATCACCCAAACAATAGGCACCAATTTCGAATTCGTTAATGACTCGGAGGAATCCATCGCGAGAGTGTGTAAGGGTCGCTTCGCCCTATACGAAAACACTTATTTTCTAAAGGAAGCTGCGGTGCTGCACCAAGCACGTCCTCGAAATACTTACGACGATAACCGAAGCGCACCGTTCGAAAATCAAAGAGATAGAAACTTGCACATCATGAACGATTGCGTCATCAACATGCCTGTATCGATCGGATTGCAGAAGAACTCTCCAATCAAACCCAGAGCCGATAGGTATATTAGAGAGATCTTGGAAGCTGGTTTGATAAAGAAATGGTTAGATGACGTTATGCAATCGAGTTTAAACAGTGAGGCTCCAACCACTTTGGAGACGACTAAAGCTTTAATGAGTATGCGGAAATTCATTGGGGCCATCGTAGCGTTGTCCGTTGGTTATGTTATTAGTATAGTCGTTTTTACGATTGAAATAGCTTACTTTTATTACGCGGTGAAAAAACATCCAAATTTCAATAAGTATTCGCGTAAAATCCACAAGAAATAATATTGTGTTGTAATATTTCAATAATTAATAAAATAATTTTAAAACTGTAAAATTGAATTTTTTAAATTGCCCGCACCATCAGATGAATCTGACGTAAGTAAACTTGGGAAGTGTCAAAGGTGTCAAATCAAACGTGTGCTCTCGCTAAACCTCCGCGTGTAAATGTGTCAATAGATGTGCCTTCTTATTTTACCCAAAATTGTGTAAATGCTTTGAAAAGCGATGTTAAGCGAAGATGCTGACGATTCAGTGCAACTAATAGCAAAGCAATTCCTATGTTGTGTGCCGGTTAAGGGAATCAGCTGGGAGGTATGTTCGATCAGCCAGTTTCGCTGACGTAGTCCATATTTGATTTTATTACTTTCCAGAAGTTCTTTACGCATCCAACTTGGGATCGACAAGGAATTCTCATCGCTAACACGGTAGATTTAGACTTAGTCAAGAGATTTCCGATTAAAATCCATTATCAAATTGCTTTTTTGAAGCGTTTAATCGATGGGTTAACACGGTTGAGCGCAGACGATATTAACGACTGCGTTTACGAGTTTTTCGGCCGCCTGGTGGCGCTGGGCGTTCAACAAAAATTCTACAAACACTACTTGTACGATTCCGGTAATAAAATCATAATTTTGGAAGAGAATACTAGTATAATTAGCGAAGGAACAACCGGTCTTTGTAGCTGGCAGGTGATTGTCACAAGATGTATTTTTCTATTTTGTTCCTAATTTTTTATTGTCTTTACAGGCTTCGCTTGCTTTGTCGGAGTGGTGCCTTAGGAATCGAAACATATTCAGTGATAAAGTAGTATTAGAACTAGGATCTGGTGTTGGTTTAACCGGTTTAGTCGTAAGTTTGAATTGTAATCCCAAAAAGTTTTATTTCACCGACTGTCACCCAGTGGTTTTGAAAACTTTGCGTAACAACGTGTTCCTGAACCTTTCCAATCGTTGCGATACAAACAAAATCGTTTCGGGAACCTTTAAGAGGGAGAAATTCACCTCGTGTATTGAAATAGTTGATTTAAAGTGGGAAGAAGTTCCGACAAAATGGAGTGAATTCAAAAATATTGATTTAATCCTAGCCGCCGATGTAGTGTACGACTGCAGTGTATTTCCCGCGTTGTGTGGTGCTTTAAAATGTTTCCTAACGAATAGTAACTGTATGCAAATATATTTAGCTTGCACCGAACGTAATAGTGAAACGTTACGGGAATTCCGAACCTGCTTAGGTATGTTGAAATCTGTATTTTGCCATGTCTCAAGTGTATTTAGTTAAAATTATGGTCGCAGAGAATATTAATTTGGAGTGCGAGGAGCTGGATTTGCCGAAACAAGAGAATTTCTGTTGGGACACGACAGTTCCCATCAAATTATTGAAGTTACGCAAAGGAATTGGAGAATAAGGTAGGTTTTACTTTAATTTTTGTATGCGTTTAATATTGATTTTAACACATCGGATGTGTCGGTTTTTATTTGCTTTTACGTTAAAGAAGAAAAGAAACAAGTGAAATAAGAAAGGTGTGAAACTGTCATATGTATGAGAAAAAGTGACAGTTATGAAAATATAAACTTTCTATGATTTCCATTGTGTACTTATTTAAACTAAACTGAAATCTAGTACTTAGCACAACTCTAACTGATAGTAATGTGTTGGATATAAAAATTTATTTAAAATATTAACACTTCCAATTCTATATTATAACTATTTAACCAGTTAAAAGTTTATGTATTAGAACAACTTATTTTTAACTTTTCAATAATTAGTGGCACTTATTGCAAGCACAGACGTAAGAGCTGCATTGTGTTTTGTTTCGTTCCGAATGTTTCGCACAACCATACGGAATCCCATTTCTAATATGATGGCGACGTACATCGTTAATTAAAAATATTAGATTGTATTCTGTAAGAAAATTAAAAATTAATATTTGAAGCCAAACAAAGCGATTTTAACACCCGAATCGTTGAGATCACGACCTTAAAAATGCTTCCGCTGGAATCTAGGCAAAAAGAGCTTTAATTTGATGTGCGACACGACCCGAATCAGAATTAGTCGATTTTCGGATCAAAATTTTGGAAAGACCCAAACTCTTTGTTGGTGTCGGTCAAAATACGATGGCCGTATATTTTCGAAGACCAGGAAGTCGAATATGAACTTAAAAAATTAAAAATACCTGTAGTTGAGTGGTTATTTTATTTTTCAAGTGACATTAATTTTTTTTATGGGAATTATATACGATGAGATTTAAAGTATTATAAGCAATAACTTTTGTTAAATTGCTAAAAAGAATTTCTGTGTAATGTCGATCAACTTCGAAATAAGGTATTTCTATGGTTTCGAGGGCCGCAAAATCGAATTTGATCGCGAAACAAATGTTTCGAAAGATTTAAATTAAGAAAATTTAGTGCCACACCTCGCCAGGTATAAAAATCGTGCATCAATGCAAATATTTTTGCGTATGTTCAATATTCAATTATTAAATCTATATTAAGATTTTTTTTTAGCTATCTTCCTTATGATATAAAAAACTCGTTTTAGCTACATATATTTTTTGCAACTTTTTCAATATGGTGTTGGTAACATTTCGACATTATTACTTTTTCTAACCTATCATTATTCCTATTTCATTCATCATTGATTTACATTATCAAGCGAATATCCTTCCGGCTTTCAACCGGATGTGGGCTTGGTTTTGTCCTCATTTCTATTGACTGACCAACTTGCAGAACAAAGCGGCTATGTAATTATATATTAATTACTAGTTCCCGATTACAAATAAATGATTCTTGTTATTCCCTTGGCTAATTCAATAACACACAGTATGCTTGGATGCCAATATGTATATATATTTTTTGTAAATCCTGATTGTATTTAAGGTTCAAATTATATTATTTTCCCCATATCAAAACGTCAATTTGATATATGCACGCATCTTATAGATATAATTTTCCTGTTGTCCATTTTACGATTTAATTTCTGTTTCTTCAATACCCCGTCTTTTTTTAAATACACGTTTTGTTTCTCATACACGGGAAAAACCTGTTTGCTTCTCACGTTTGTCATTATTTTAACATCCTTTGCGTTTACCACCATGGTATCACCTCGGTTCGTTTTAGTTTGTGTGTGGCGTGGTCCGTCTCTTGTTTCCTTTAAAACTACCCGCTCCAAATAAAACAAAAAAATCAAACCGTTCTTTTTCCCCTAACCTGTTCCTTTGAATGCTCGGCTCGGATCTACCTGCCCGTCCTTGCAGGTCCCATCTCATTAGTGATCGAATATACGGGTATAGAAACCGCTCACTTTGAACGCGAGTATTGTCACGAATTTAAGTTTCGGACATGGAACTTGGATTCGGTACAATTAAACAACGCTCACTTTCTAAACACGTTAATTCAGTTTATTAAGCAAGCTCTTAATTCAAATTATAAACACAATTCGTACAATAATGCACTAACTTCAACGATTAACTGCACTGTATTTACCAATCATACTCTTAGACTGGAACTCAAACGTCTTAAACTAAGCTAACTTATTCAAACGGCTCTTTATATGCATAATCAAATCTCCTTGAATTCTCTAAAATTCTGGAACGAAAAGATACATCTGAAGATAGCAACAGGCAGCCAATGAGAGTGCGTGAACAATTTTACTCTCATAAGTTGAAGGAGCCAATCAGACTGCGCATTTACAATTTAAATTAATTCGAAAAGTGGCTTTTGACAAGTGGAACAAGATACGGTTACATATCCTGTGACGGTATTATTGTTTCTATTTAAAGATCTTGACTTTCCGATCGTGTATGTCGTAAATAAATATATATTAAGGTGTCTTTCGTCACAAGATTTTAGAACCGGTATTCATACAGTAGGTATATAGGAGTAATAGGAGTAATTTTGTCCTGAACATAATTGTGTTACTTAAAAAAGAGATACTCAAAATTAATATTTGAAACAAAAAGAATCGCTGTTAACACCCGAATCGTAACGACCGTAAAAATGCTTCCACTGGAATCTACGCAAAGAGAGCTTTAATTTGATGTGCGACACGACCCGAATCAGAATTACTTAATTTTCTGATCAAATTTTTGGGAAGATCCAAAATCTTTATTGGTGCTGGTCGAAATATGATGAACGCCTACTTTCGGGGACCAGGAAATCCAATATGAACTTAAAAAGATAAAAATATGAATAGTTCAGTCATAATTTCATTTTTTAAAGTGTCACGTAATTTGTTTTTTTTTTGGGAATTCTTATAGGAGGCGGTTTGAATTTTGACAATGCCCTTACATATTCCGTTACAGTAATATTGCTGCTTGCTTTGGATCTTATTTTAAGATCTTGTTTTTCCAATAGTGTATGTAGTAAAAAAAAATTGTATTGTATTTTACGTCACAAGATCTTTAGTCTGAGGACTTTGGAAGCGGTTTCGACTGACTGTTTTGTACCCTAGATAAATCTTTTGTATTGGGCACAATTGGGAAAATGATTATTATACCTACGTCGTTGTGTGTATAGTTGGATAACCAACCGCTGTTGTCATATTCTGTGGAGCGTGACTAACAAACATAGGAAGCAAACATAACGACGTTAAGTTAGTTTATTGTTTGTACTAGTTGAAATAACGAATGAGTTTTTGTATTTGAACTTTACTACTTTTAGACGCATTAGTATAAAAGTAGGTATATAAATAAAGAAAGAAAACATAATATAAAATAGTTAGTTGCAAATTATTACGTAAATATTTTTGAATTTACTTGGATTCAAATATATCACTGAATATTTCCTTTTCAAAATCATATTAAAGAATTCAGTTCATTTATTCCCATGATTCTTAACATGAAGTACCTCCCATATCTTTTTATCCTTGTATTTCTTAATATATTCCGTTCCGCGGAATGGGCAGAAATACAAAACAAAAGAAACATACACACACACACACACACACGCACACATATAAACACGCTAGCATCGGGATTTATAATCATTGCTAACGAAGTTCTAGCGGTAAACACATATGTATACACGACCATTTTAAGGCTTTTTGACTTGCCAGAACGGTCGAACGGTGTACGTATTAAACAAAATGATCGGTGGAAGAGTCAAAATAGAGAATAGAGAATTGTATACGTAGAGAACGAAGGAGGAGGAATGCTGCTTATTAGCGACCGTAAAGTGATCGACTTCTTTCCACGAAAAAATGGACGCTTAATCGTTTCCGTGTAGAAAATTAGATTGCTCGGAGTATTTTTTGCGTTAAAGTTCAGCAATTAGCCTAGTAATGTCGGTGAAATCAATCAAGTAGATTTTGTTTGTTTTCGTTGTTAGTTTCAGCAATAAACTCGTACACTTGGCGAACGGAAATTGAAGAAGAAAACAGATAATAAAAGAAAACACGTGTACAGGTATATGAAGCTGTTTTTAAGTTAGAATGTCTGAATTCGATTGTTGTTATTCGTAAATTTTCCGTTCATAAAATTCAATTCGTCACAATTGAGTCTATTTGATGAAATCTTCCAAAATATTTAACGCTTTAGCCTATAGGTCTTCTAATCTATTCTTTTAATGTATTTTGACCAGCACCAATGAAGGTTGATTTTTATCTAAATCTCGTCCAAAATATTCTGATTGAAAATCAACTTTTCCTGGTTATAGTCATGATGGGTATCAAATTAAAGCTCTTTTAGCGTAGAATAAGGTAAAAGCATTGCCGAATCTTTACAGCGCAGTAATCGTAAGAGAAGTGAAAAGAAACCATAAAAATTTATGTAATTTTCTTTTTTATGTACACGATTGGGTAGGGGGGCTTCAAAACTATTATTTTAACATATTTTGACCAGGACCAATGAAGGTTAATTTTTATCTATATATCGCCCAAAACATTCTGGTTGAATATCAGCTTTTCCTGATTATAGCCATGATGGGTATCAAATTAAAGCTCTTTTAGTGTAGGATAAGGTAAAAGCATTGCCGAACCTTTACAATACAGTTATCGTAAGAGAAGTGAAAAGAAACCATCAAAATTTATATATTTTCCTTTTTTATGTACGTGGTTGGATAGGCGGTCTTCAAACCTATTGTATTAACACATTTTGACCAGGACCAATGAAGGTTAATTTTTCTCAAAATCTCACCCAAAATATTCTGATTGAAAATCAACTTTTCCTGATTATAGCCATGATGGGTATCAAATTAAAGCTCCTTTAGCGTAGGATAAGGTAAAAGCATTGCCGAACCTTTACAATACAGTTATCGTAAGACAAGTGAAAAGAAACCATCAAAATTTATATATTTTCCTTTTTATGTACATGGTTGGAAAGGTGGTCTTCAAACTTATTGTATTAACATATTTTGACCAGGACCAATGAAGGTTAATTTTTCTCTAAATCTCACCCAAAATATTCTGATTGAAAATCAACTTTTCCTGATTATGGTCATGTTGGGTATCAAATTAAAGCGCTTCCTACTTTGAATAAGAAGCATTGTCAAATCATAATGTACCAATCACTGGTTGTAAATAACATATTAACAATTTTTTTTTAGCAGGCTATGAGAGACATTTTACTTTTAATGTTAAGATTGCTGAGAGAAATTCCTCATGTTGTGTTATTAGATAATGCCAGAAGATTTTGCAGACTATTAATATTAAACGATTTTCAACCGCCTAACTAATAGTCCTTTCGCCGTATCGAAATTTATCAATTAACAGGTAAATTAATACTTTATTTCATTACGATCCTGTTTATGTCGAAGCACATTTTAAAACACATCATGTCGAAGAAGACTTTCTAAGTTTCCTTTTCATTATTTCGGCCCCTATAAACTGACGTTTTCATTATCGGAATAAAATGTTTCTTTGCTTTTACATACGGTGCGTAAAAATGTTCGGACAATTTTCTATTCGCAGCGTTTAAGAAAGCTGAAAGCGAGCTTAAAATGTATATTTACTGTTTGATTTTCTACTGCAGTTAATGGGAGTACCAACACGTGCGAAACATGTTAAACAGACGAAAGATATCGGTCGCTACTGCAATTAGGTGTATGTATGTTGTAGCTAGAAATTCATTAGAACTCGCCCGAGCTGTCTTTTAGGAAAATGGAGCAAGAATTAAAGTTGCCAGCATGTATTGATGCGTATTATAGAGTGGTAATAATAAAAGAAAAAGAACAAAGAAATAGTAGGTGCATGCGTAGTTGATTACCATTAAGTGCTGACTTAGATGTGAAAATAGCTCATTAGTACTTGTAGATAGAAGAACTGGAGGAGTTCAGTTGTGTTGCTAAAGTTGGTATTGCTATGTTGTACATATTTATGGAGTGCTTGAAATATACAGGGTGTTCAAAAATTTCGGGGCACTATTGCTAACTTTCTTATTATTAATGCTACAGATTCTGTTAAATTAGCAATGAT
>JARFOC010001281.1:0-22018 GCA_031763485.1 Osmoderma eremita
GGAGACTTTAAATTTGGTAATTAAAGTAATTTATACAAAAAAGTAATATTTATAGTCGCGATTGCGTCCAAGCTACTCCAAATAGGTTCCAGTCTCGGTTTCAGTTACTTTGGTGCTTGTTGGGATGTGCTCGAAAATGTTGTATGTGCATATTTGTGTTCTCATCGAAGATACTCAAGTTTGCAAACTTCCAAATCGATAGGACGTTAGTGTGTTAAAGTTGCACTAGAAAATCGGTTTACATACGGACATTCATACAAACATACAAGTCAAGTTAATATATACAGGATGAAGCATTAGTGCGGCAAAGCTTGATATATCTGTTATCATATAAGATATAAAAAAAAGTTATTTATTAAAATTGTAGGCAGTCCTAAAGTTAACATTTTAAAATTGTTTTCATATATACAGGATGTTTCATATCACCAGGGTGAACCAAACATACATTTTCTTAAATGGAACATCCTGTATATTATTTCAGATTTGGATTAAGCTCATATCCCACACCTTCAATGCACAATTTCATCGAATTATACATCGTGTTTTAGAAGTTATGGTCAATTTTATATGTAAATCACTGAGTTCTTGTATACCTCAAACTACATAGTCTGAGTAGTTGGCTCAGTTTTATAGCAAAGTGATATTTTTTTCAAAATTGAACAGCTTTGCTCCACTAATGCGTCACCCTATATAAAGGTAACACACACAGCCGGGGAATTCCCACTTAAATGTACAGTGTATTCAGCTAAATAAAATTACTAAATCATGGGTTAATTTATATATGCGACGATTAAGCTAAGATAGTCGTTATGTACTACAAATTCTTAATTTTAATTTATTAGTTTTGGATAGAAACTACGTTATCATCTTTGCTCAAAGAGATTCCCGGCGAACTGATCGCATTTAGTTGCATTTCCTCTCCGGATATGGGAATCACTGCGGATACCGTTACCATATATGCTATAAAAATTACCTGTGTGGCTATAACAACCGCTTGGTTATCTGTTTCCGCGAAGCTGGTTCAAGAAAACTACAACATTCAAGACGAATGGTGCATCAAAATAGATGGTAAGTTCCAAGTGTAAATTTATCTATGATAATTTCTTTTTACGACTTATCTTAGGAGGCGTTTTTATTTTCGCTTTGATCCCCGACGTTATACAAAGATGGACCCTGGGACGCTTTTGGCTAGTTATTTACTTCTTAGTGATTTTCTATTGGGGCTTCTCGGTTTGTGTGTGTATCTGCCATGCGTTCGTCTATACTCTAATCGAAGAATTTCCATTTCTGCGAAAGTGGAGGATCTTGATTGCGGCCATAATTTGTCTACTGATTTGTTTGTCTAACGTCATCCAATTAGATCCTAATTATATGGATACTTCCAAGTAAGCAATATTTTCATTAAATTTAAAGTATGAATAAGTAAATATAATAGGGGATTTTTATGTTTCCCTCTAGGCAACTTATGGAACAAACATTACTTCCAGTTCAAGCTTTCGTAATTTGCCTAAGCTTGATTGGTCTTACATTTTATACAGTAGAAAGAATCCGGACGGATTTTCAGTTTATTCACAGCGAAAGTTTACCTTGGATTAACGCGCAAGGTGTAAAAGCGGCGATTTTTCTTGTCGGCGTAAGAATTACGATCCCAAGCAGCAAAATTCAAATTATCGCAATTATTTCTAGTAACTTCAACTTAAAGACATTAAAATACCCATTAATATAATATAAAATAGTAGGTAATTTCATGCTTTAATGTTGAAGTTACTAAAAATAATTGTGGCAAATTTGAATTGTGGTGCTTGGGATATCATTACCTACCAATATCATACTTGTCTTACTATTAAATGACAATTATTTTAGACAATGAGTATTGCTATATTTGTGGGAGCCTGGTTTGGTAAAGGGAATATAATAATAATATCCCTACTGGTAGCGCCGATATTAATTGGAGCGGTTATTGTGTTTTTCCAGTATATATTTAAGGTATTTTGTTCATTGTAATTAGATAAATAATCTTACATATAGACATCGTTTCTCAGAAACGTGAGACGATCTTCAGTGCTGATTCAAAATGGGGCGTTCCCAGCAAGATGGTTCGAAGCGCTAGACGACATTATGATCCAACTTACGATTTACATCGCGAACTGAATTGTACACACCATTGCTTGCTGAACTCACGTCTGCTGAAAGAGGAACTTACTGCCTGGAGTAAAAACGAGGAAATCTTCGCTAAACAATACGCCGAAATGCGAAAAGCAATATAATCCTGATATGATAATAAAATAATTTTGTATCGTTTGAGTAAATAAAGAGAAGACATTTCATCCTTGCCTCTCTGAAATGAACGCTGTCCTGAAATCATCCAACCAAAATTTAAATAACACATCGATACAAAACCCATACACATGTATGTATAGGTATATAATTATATACATCTTATTTAATAATTTTATTTGAATAATATAGGGGACCAACTTCCACTTTAAACAACCACCACAAGGGGCACTTAACTTTAAAATTGTGGGTCTATCCATCTGGTGGTCTGCGAACCCAACTAAACAGACTAGCGCGCCAAATCTCATATACTTCAAACTTGACAGGATACATAATTCTATGTTTTTTTCGCATAATGTCATACACAAAATATGCCAAAAAGTGTATGCATTCTGCCGTGCAGATATTTAAGTAGAACGTGTTCTATTTTCAACTATAAATCTATTCAGAAAGAGAGCGCACAAGTGGCGCAAAAACACGCATTGACAGTTTCGATTAACGTATTCCTAAAGGATATATTTACAACTAGAATTAACCTTTTTGCTTACCAAACGAAATACAATAAACACACTATTCGGTTTACTCCTCCCGCACAAGAAAATAATTAATTCGGGACACCTCAATCTTTATAGACGAAATACACAATAATAACGAAAAACCAACATAATAATTAAACAATGGGTAAGTATACGCTCAAACTAAAAACCAAAAGAGCTACTAACAACTAATGGAATTATAATATAAATTTAAGACTCAAACACGTTTATATTGAGAGGGAAGCCAGTGCCTGTAGGGTTCGGCAACCACCAATCAATCGACGGCAACTCAATCCAAAAATCGTTTATTGCGCATGTGACGTAGGTCGCAATCTCAGAAAATTAGTTGTATGGCCATTTAATTACCCTTACCGCCAACAAGTGTAATTGTGCGTACAAGTGATTAAATACAGGAAGGATATGGGGGTACGTTAAAACCATTTAAAAAGAAGCTGGAGAAACGGCGAGTACTTCTTTAAGAACACTGGAACGCATTATAGGACAGTGTGTACTACAAAATAATAATCAAACACGATTTTCGACTGCAAAAAATTCGTGTGTGAAAAGGCACTGTAACTACGGGATTACCTGATTATACATTCTGTGATCTATACAAACTTTTTTTTGATATCTGGCTGCTGGCCCCCAACATGCTTATTAGGCTAAAGCTCCGCCACTATTTAGTTCAAATACATCAGATAACTATAACGCAGCTGGTCATATGATTAAACCTGGACTTGTTTATCTAGCACTGAATATCCGTGCTTTTCAAAACAAAAATAGAAATTGTCTACCTGTTTTTTTACGATCAAATAAGAAGGCGTAGCTCACGCCTGCTTTATTTACGGAATAGTTTTATCAGTGTTTTATTCCGGAAGTGAAAAGATATTTGGAAAGGTAGGATTACCATTCAGTGCTGTTAATAACAGACAACGCTCCTGGACATCCTGTATCGCTAGGCACAGAAGATCAAGTGGTCAAGCGATTTTCTTACCACCTCATATGACCTCATTGCTTCAGCCATGACAGCCAATGACGGTATCATTTAGATGCGTTAAACCTATATATACTCGATAGGTTTTTGAAATGTTTTATCCGAAAGTATAGTATGTTGGAGGAATTTGTGGTTTGATATTGTTCGTAATTCTGAAAACGCCTCAAATATTAATCCACACCTCACAACCATAAATATAGCGCAGCAAATAGGTGTAGAAGGATTTAAGGATATGACTAGAAGAACTGGATGATTACATAAGCGAACAATATCAGATGTTCACCAACGAGGAATTGGAAGATCTTGTCAATCTTCCTCAGAGGAGAGTGACGATGAGGATGAAAGTTAACAAGAACGGGCATCATGGACGCTTGAAAAGATGTCTGAAATATTTCGAAAAGGCCAAACATTGAAAGAACGGATAACAGCCTTCAAGAAACCCTAAAGCAAATAGCTTGTATTTAATAAAGCAGCGATAATAATTTCTAGGGTTAACAATCACAACCATGGATTAACAAAATTTCTAACAAAGATTTCTTATAAAAGCATGTTAGGTGCTGTAAACGCATTACTAAATTGCTATTAAATCAGTGGTTGCGTCTCTTTCTAATTCAATAATTTGAATAAAATTTAAAATCTAATGCGCAGAATAGGTAGTAAAATTTGGAGGGTATTTTTTCAAAAAAAACGTAATGTAATGTAACTTCGAATATAAAAACCTTTATTTTACATCACATAAACAATTGCGAAAATAAATATCTGTAACTAAACTATTTGGTACAAAGATGATCTATTTTTTTTGTTTAACACTTATAAAATCTTTTATGGTCGTAGTCTCGAAGCAAACGGCTTAAATTTTGCAATATAACCGCAATTTTTACTAGATACGGTTTTAAAAATAAAAAACACCCTTACCACCTGGAACTCCTGGATACGTATTTCGGCAACTAAGTTGCCATCCTCAGCAATACGTATCCAGAAGTTCTTCACTCATCGAGGTGGTAAGGGTATTTTTTACTTTTACTATTTTAAGCCACTGTATCCTATTTTGTATTTTATAGATACGGTTTTAATACGAAAGATTGTTATAGTAAACACATTTATAAAGAGAATAAATACCTTACATTAACCCAACAATTACATAAACATTTAGAATTCTATTTTAAAGGTGAAGACTATAGTTTTCACGCTATAGCCTACGCCTATATGCACTTTTTAAAAGATGAATAAGCATTACTTAAAGAGATGCAACTGTACATTATACACCTAGAACTGGAAATCAATAGTACGATAAATGCTATCCAAGTCTTTAAATAATATAGTTAAATGCAATAATTATAATAAGGTACGAGCATGCTTGTGAGCAATTAATCTCGGGCGTAAATGTAAGCGATCACCAAACCAAACATTTTCAAGAGAAGGGGTGATACACATCAAAAACAATAAATCACAAATTCTTACTAATTGAACAGTTTCCGAATTGTCCACTGCGATTCGCAAGTCTACCCGTATCTTAAAACGGCCACCTACATAAGTCAACAAAGTAAAGAGTAATTTGATGCAAAATCCCTATATGGTATACCTACAAATTAGTGTATAAATGTATACAGTAATGTTCACTTATAGCGAACCTGGTTAAAAGTTCCATAAAAGCAGTGTAATTTTTTACTTAATACAATGAACCCGTTTCGGATAAAGGGAACCGCTTTCTATGTATAAAATTTCAGAAGTTTTCTATTATAACTAACTCTTAACACTAAAATAGGGGACTTCCCCGAAAATAAAACGGACTTCACCAAATAGACAAATAGCAGTCGACAGTCAACATCGAGTTTCTAACCGTGCCATACGCTTACCTGCGCTGTGAGTTATAAAAATGAGTAACGTTAACGGTGCTTTGGATAAGAAACGAAAATCGTTTACATTAAAAACTAAATACGATATTATAAAACGTTTACAAAGAGGTAGAAAACAGAGTGACATATGCTGTGAAATGAAACTTAGTAAATCAACGATTGCTACAATTTGGAAGAAAAAAATTTGGAAAACTTTGAACATTTAAATTCAAGCATTAAACAAGTTAAAAAAACTTGCCAACCCAGAAGTTGACAAAAGTTTATTAAAATGGTTTAGCCAACAAAGAATTAATAATGTCATCGTTAGTGGAGCCGTGTTGCAAACAAAAGCTGACTATTTCGGCAATAAATTGTTAACGAACAGTGAATATAAATTTACTAGAAGTTGGATCGAAAGGTTTAAAAAAGGACATAACATTGCCAGCGGAAAAATTGTTGGTGAAGCAGCCGCAGTTAATATCAATATTGTAAATGATTGGCTGCAAAACAGTTCGCCACTTATTAAAGAAAACTGTAAAGATGAAGAAACAATTACGAGTTAGTAGCGGCAAATCTATTGGGAACAGAAAAGAGGAAATAGTTGATAATAGGGAAGGTTAAACACCCAAGGTGTTTTGAAAATGTTAAACAACCACCTCTAAATTATAAATCCAATAGCAGAGCTTGGATGACTTCTGGGATTTTTACATTTTGCGAGAATGAAATGACGAATTGCATCGTAGGAAAAGAAAAATATTATTACTAATTGATAATTGTCCAGCGCACCCTGATATTAAAAATTTAGACTGCATTAAATTAATCTTTATGCCACCCAATACAAGTTCGAAATTGCAGCCCATGGACCAGAGTGTTATCCACAGTTTAAAAAACAACTACCGACGACTCCTCCTTGCGGAGATGGTAAATTCAATTGATAGTGACAACAAAAGATTTAGTATTGATCAAGATGCTATAAACTTAGTTCATATAGCATGGCGAATGGTAAAAAGACAAACAATCGTCACGGTGGGTTTATCACGAGAGAAGACGAATTTGACTCAGATGATGATCTACCATTAGCCGAATTGCTTGAAATAAATCAGCAAGCGAATACATTCGCTCAACCTTACTTCAATGAATACGTCCACGTTGATGATAATCTTGTGCAGGTGGAATTTTTAAGTGATGATGCTATTATTGCTTGTATAGGTAACAAAAATATTGATAATGAGACAGAAGATGAGGAAAATAGGAAATAGAAAGCGATGACATAATACCAGTTCCAACACATCAGTACAGTTCCAGTACATCAGATGCAATTATATATATTGAATCCGTTCAATATTTTTTGCAGTCCTGGAGCACTCCCCAGAATATTCTTAACAAACTAACTGAAGTGCAATTATGTATTCATAAAATTGACGCGATAAAACAAACAAAAACTAAATTAGATGAATACATACAATTTTAAATATTTTTTTAAAAATTCATCTGCTATCTAGGTATACCGATTTTTTGCTTTGTTTTATGTTTATTTGTACTTGTTTCACATATTGATATTTCGTAAATGAGAAAAATAAAATCAAAAAGTTAGATCAAGTAGTAATTCATGTTTGTATTTTTCTTTGTGAGTTTTTACTTAAAACGAACCTCGGTTAAACCGAACTGTTTTTGTCGGTCCCTTCAAGTTCGTTATAACCAGACACTACTGTATATCTTTTAACATTTTACAATAAAAAACTTTAACAATTGCAACAATCTAAATATAATATTTGATATTCGGAAGACCGAAAATTAAATATATAATCTTGAATAGAAAAAAAGCATACTTAATACTAAAATGGATAATTACATATTATAATAATGATACAACCCAATTGAGAAAAATGAGTGAGATATAAAATTAGTGCAGATTCGTTCACAACACTTAAGATAAAATAATGTCCGCGCTCTCTTGCCATTGCGCATCAGAATTTGTTCCTCCACTGCTGTGCTATTGTAGCCACTAAACGAAAAAGTGCCTGTCACCAAAGACGGCTGTATACAATACGCATTCGTAAGCACAGATTTTTTGAAACATCTAATCTATGCTTTTCACTCACAAAATAAAACAAACAAACTACCTATAATTCTTAACATGGAAGCAACGTTATTCTTACTTTGTTGACTCAACATCACGAAATATAAATACACATTTCATGTAACGAATGAAGTGAATTAATAAGAAGTATTTTGTTCTATATTTAAACAACTAAAACGTTTATACACAGAAGTGAAGTCAAACTTTTCACACACGCAACTTTAGGTAACGTTCATTCACTACTCCATACATAAAGATTTCATATAGTTTTTTACAAAGCAAAGAAAAAAATTATTAAAATTATAAATGTGCATTTTCAAAACATTTCCTTGCAGCAAACAGAGATTCAAATACTTAAGAATTTTGTACACCACTTTTGCTTAATACATATCTCAGTCGTAGAGAAACTAAATTGTGGAGATTCAAAGATTAATACGTCGATGTAAAAGCATCGGGTATTTGACTAGCAGTTTATTTGGCTGAAAAAGATACACTCCCTAAACAATATTAGCACACAATGGCTATCACTAAACATGCAAAGCTTCCTCACATACATAAGGTTTGTTTGTTACTCCGAGTTACACTAAGTTAGATTTTGTAGATCATACGAGAAAAAGCAGAATTCATATCTGATGGCACTTGACACGCGCGAGGTGTGACCTAAACTTCATTCTATCTGTTCCAAATGCAATAAATGTTTCTCTCGTTTTATACCCTCTAATCTGTAAAATCGTCTTTCGCGCAAGTGCCATTCTACTCTACAAGGGCTTTAGAAAATAATCCAATTCAGACAAGTATATTTTGTTGCGTATCACAGGCTGAACCACTTAATGTGATATACCCAAATATCTCAGAAGCACGTATTAAATCGCAATTTTTAAACAAGGATACGGTGGTACAAGTTAATGTAATATATATCTAATAGTTGTGTTCAATGCTTGAATAAAACATCAAAACGATCGCTGAAACAAATTTATGTTAACAATTTAAACTGATATTACTTGTATGCGAATTTGTTACACCTTTGACACATGGACAACTTTAATGGCCATTAAGTAAATTAGAAATTTGCAAACATCATGTGCGATTTTAACCGATTGTCCACGATGGCATGTATCAAACGCCATCGCCATAAGTTGAAATGGCCGTATGTTATAGCGATGTGACCTGTATGTGACACATGAGAAAACAAATTGCCAATTTACCCTTAATGGCAATTAATGTTGCCCGTATGTCGAAGGTATTACTGATATATATTGACGTATTTTTGCCACCAATTGTCTCCCGACAGCCTGACATTAAGCGTTAAATTTTGAGTAAAAATTGGTTGAATTAAGCGGTATAATTTTAGCGGGGAATAAAAATATAGCTCTTGCAATTAAACAGACTTTTGGCATTTCGTGTTTTCATGACACAGTTGGCACGCATTACAAAACATATATGGTTTGACAGATACATATATAGGTTATTGTTAAAAAATACGAAAACTGTCAATACTAAATAAAACGTCAAAATGTCAAGTGAGTGAATTGACAACTTACCTTATCTATGAAACTGGCAACGCTTTAATTGAAAAAATTCTACGCGGACGAGGTGTCACTAGATTTGACATTACTACGCATTTGCTAAATGTTAAGTTATGTTGGTATGATTTTCACATTATCGCTGTCAAAAGACGGGTGTTTCATTGCGAAAGCTATACTCAAATTTCATACTAATGTCAGAGAAAATCCAATGCATGAAATGTTAATATAAAATGTACAGTGTGTTCTTATGGGCACCCTCTCTCAATAAAACCACAAAAACAGTACAAAGTTGGTTTTCGTGTAACCAATAGAACAATTTTAATATTGTAACAAAAATGTATCACAAATGTAACACAAATGTATCCATAAAAACCTTGGGTGCGCCGAATTTTAAATATTTGCTGTTTCTGTGGTATTTGCGTGTATCACTTTAAGTGCTCCACCCCGTAGATAATTCAGAATTGGCTGGTTGTAGTGAAATAAGTCGATATGACGATTGGCATAAAAGTAGTAAAAACACAATTCTAACCTAATTTTGTATATTGCTCTTTTTACTCCCACATTAGATCGAGAGCAGAAAGCTATACTCAGAGTAATTCTATCATTTATCAAACAATTGAAGATATAAAATATGTAATTACAAAGGATAATTTTACTCAAGCACTTCCGACAAGACAAACAAATCTATAGATTACATATCATACTGTACAAGCACTTTCTAATGTGATTGGGACAAAATGGACGCGTATTTCTTAGGTTGCATGTAGAAGAAAGAATATTCTTGGCAAATATGGGGCTAAACCCAACTATTTTCTATTTCCTCCAGTTTCACGATGCAAGATATATTTGTGTACAATTCGAATCACATCGTTCGTAATCTCTTCATAATCAAATTTACCATACAAAATAGGCCTAGTGGCCGAGGTATAATATCCTTCAGCAACGCAGTTGAAAACAACGTCCACTTGCAAATTTATAGTAAATTTTTCTTCACATAATACAGATTGAAGCTAAAGTACATCCTGAGAAGACATGATTGGTGCGACTATAAGAATTGCTTATATATTTCTTTGCTATACTTTATTGTAAATTGTGGCCAGGTTTTTTTTTAATTTTTTTGTTCTGAAATAAAGTACCTCTTGTGTTAGTTGTCCACATTACTTTTACAAATGAATGCCAATCTCATAATTGTGTTTATCTGAAATATTTTTCCACATAATTCCCTATAAATTATGATTAGTTTTATATAGTTTATGCATTTTCGCTTGTATTGTTCATAACATATAGCCAGGTTTAATTAACAAAACGAACATACAATTTTAATTCATATATATACAGGAATAGCGAACGAAACTGGCGACATCTATGCACAGCACCATTACCAACGATAATATAAGGTCTCAGTGGTATGACGTCCTGCGTCTGTTATATGAGCATAGCAAGGAAAATTCGGTAGTTAAATAGCAAAAGCAGAGCTGTTATTTTGTGGGAAATGTACTTTTTTGCAATAATTGATTACATGTAGCAGAAGTTTTAACATTGCAGAAGAATGTAACTGTAAAAAATATTTTTTGAAGACAATTGGTCTTATTTGCGGAATAATTATATATTCAAATTATATATATTTAATGCAGATAGCTCTTTCTGCCATTTAACTACTGAATTGCAACGGTAAATAAGCCGGCGAGGTATAGGTTAATTTCAATTGTTAGTGGTTTTAAGTGCTACTTTTTACGCTTTTACATTGTTACAATAATATACGTGATGTGCGCCTTGTCGCGATAATTATAATCGAAAGTGCACGCTTTTTAGTTACCAAGCCGACTCGCAAAATGCTATTTACTCTATACAAATACAGCAGAGTCTGTGAGTTAAATTTTACGAAAAAAAACATGCATTTTTCGATTTTAACAACCTCTGAAACTGCAAGTGTAAGTTTAAAAATTGCAAAACCTAAGCGAGATGTTCTACCAAGTCAATTTCCTAACTCTATCAAAAAATATCAAGTGTCGCCCAAGTTGAGATCAAAAGCTAGACATAATTCAAAAAGAAAATGTTGCCAAAACAATTACGAAAAAAAAAATCGAATGGTGAGCGACGAATGGCTCAGTTGACTGATATCTTTCAACCGAAAGCCCTTAAAAAAACAACAAATAAAACTAATATTTCAGACAAAAATGCGAGTCAAAAGAAGCGACCGATGTATTTACGAACATCTCTCTACGGTGACGTCACACGTCAGCGCTGCGGCATTGTTCTTTCGGTGGTAATAGTATGATGTAGTTTTGTTACGTGCATACGAATCGCCGGAAATGTTCACCAAACCTATATGTAACTCATCAAATCGACTGACGCACAATTAGTTAAACAATAAGCAACAATATGAAAACTCAATCGAAATATGCTAAACATTTTAATAAATTTCCATGTTTTGCGTTTTTTAAATATATATATATATACATATATAAATATACAGTTTTAAATAATTAAAAAAATAAATGATGTATAATTTTTAAATATATCCTTGCTTCAGCTAAGATCATTCTGTAAAATAACAAGTTTAAAGTACACAAGGCGCACGACTCTTCTTGGAACAAAGAAAGCATAATAAGCTTGTTATAAAGAGCGAATGCGTCAGTTATCGCCATATCCAGTATTCTCGACCATCACCCCGTTAGTCTCGTGGGCATCCACGTGGCCATTGCACATGTTTAGCACTTCCAATTCTTTTTTTTCCTTCCTCTTGTTCCTCGCTTCGTATTCCAATCTATTCCGTATTATACGTTCTACAATCTTTTCTGTCGTCATGTCATTCTTCGAATCGACAACGACGAATTTCGCGAGCTTCTTTGGTAGCGCAAAAGGATCTTGACCGTGTTCGTCGTTCATGACAGTAGTTTTACCGTGTACCACTATATCGACCTTGAAATGGTCCATAAGATCTTGGGTGACAACGTACGGCGCCCCAATAACCACTTCAGAAACGTATTTACATGCGAGCACGCTCAACACCCTCTCGTGGAGGTTCATGATGGGATAATTAGAACCTTTATACCTGTTAACCACTGGATCGGTGTGCAGACCGACTATCAAGTAATCCCCGTGCTTTCTGGCTTGCTCCAGAAAGTCTAGATGACCTACGTGAAAGAGATCGAACGCTCCGGCGACGTAGATAACTCTGTCATCAGGAGCGGGAGGTTTACCGTCGGAGAACTGGATGATCTTCTGTGTGGTGGGCAAGAATTGCGAGCAACCAGTATAAGGAGATCGAGCGTTGGCATCCTGTCCCATCGTGGATGAATGTTCCTTCGCAACGTCATACTCGAACTGACCACGTCGGAAGTGTTGGCGTGTTAATAGCAACATACGCCCAACCAAGTCTGTTGTTGACACTCCTGCAGTTCTTTGAACCTCCCTAGAAAAACATTTATTGTTAACGTTATTAAACATTTTTAATTTTCTTAAAAAACTATTTCTATATTATTTTTATAAAATCCATTCAGTATATTAATTAATTTGCGTGATATGCGGTGTACTAACTAACATTTGGCATAACATCTAATTGCCTATTGAGTTTACTCATGCGAAAAAAATCTGAATTGTATTAAATTACTAACTATTTATAAAAATTTGACTACACAATTTATGGTTGAAAAAAGCAATTTCAAGGTAAAAAGACATATCCATTATTGTGTTGAGATATATCGCTTATCTCTGCAGCAACGAGTAGATCAACGGTGCCATCGAATCGGAGCCAATGTGGGGCCTTTCGAAAGGGTTCGAAAGTTCTTGGCCAGAAATGCCGCGGCTGTCGTGAAATGGAGGCAGGGCACTTTGAACATTTTGACCTTTGCATTTGTTGTTTATTCATTGTTTGTTTGTACATAATGAAAAGGTAGTGTAAATGCAAAATGTTTCGTATCTTTGTAACCGCCACACCATACCCCCTCAGAGTTTTTAACACCACTTATACACGTATGTCCACATCGGAACGGAGGATTGTTTTGTACATGGCAACCACGCATTCGGGTCTCACTGACAATGAGATATGTACAGTCGCAGTGTATCATAAACCGATCACGTAATACTGCGTAATTTTTCCGTACTCTCACATTACGGTAAAAAGTACAGTTTCTTATATAAATTTTGTAGCTGCTATGCGATGCAGGAGAAAGAAAAAGTGAGTCTAAGTAGGAAAGGAAAATAAACAACGATTCTTATTAAATTAAACAACGGAAAAATAAACTCTACAATCATACAAGATAAATTGAAATTCTAACAATGTCACTTTATGGAGGATTCGAAAATACCCTCATCCGCGACTAAACAATTGCCGAGATTTCTATTGTCGCAAAAATTCTCAACAGTTCTACTTGCAACTGTTGCAAGCTCCCTATTGTTGCAAAACTGTAAAGATATTGTTTGACAAATCCCACAGAAAAAAATCGCAGGGTCGGGTGATCGAGGTGGCAATTTTTATACCCTTCACGGCAATAACACGATTAGAAAAGGTGTTTTCTAAAAACTCCATTACTAATCTGGTGTTATGTACGGGACAACCGCCTTGTATAAACCAAATTGCATCAAAATCGAAGTTAAGTTGCCGGGCAGCGGGAATAATTTGCGTTCCCAGCAAATCGAATCGGCAATTTCAATGGAATGAAATCCATTCAAATTGCCGTGGATAACAATTGGTACTATAATGTTATCATCCAAGATACCCACCCAAACATTAAGTTTTTCGGGATACTGACTTCTTACATTACGGACCAGATAGCAGAATATTTTTCATAAAATATTCGTCTTGGTTAGCCCTTTCCACCACGGCCGCACAAAACTTCATTCTTGCAAAATTGTCCTCGGGAAAAACCTTCTGGCATTTGAACTTTATAACTTTTGTATTTGTTGCGTTTCAGAATACGTTCCACTGTACTTCTACTCACACCGATTTCGTCTGCAATTTGCCGGCTAGAGCAAGGTTCGCCCATTTCAACCAACGAATAAACCCTGACTTCTTTTTCCTCTCATTCGCGAGGTATTAGAGGGATTTCAGGCTGTTCGTGTATTTGTTGGCATTTACGGCAATTCCCGACAACAGCCAAATTTCCTAAACGCTTTGACGATCCTTTCAATCCCCGAATGCGACGGAATAGGACGATCCACGTACTCTAGGGCAAATAGATCGACCGTGCTTTGGTAAGAATTTCCAGCAAAATATGTTATGATTTGTACCTTCTCTGCGGTTGTACAAACTAACGTAGTGTATACGAAATCGGGATCACTTCTTAGCACTTTCCAGGCGCATAGACAGATACAAAATGATTCAGATAGGCGTGCTGCGTGCTCCGGTGTTGCGCGCGAAGAGGCTGGCCGGCGGGGATACATGCCATCGCGCTACGTACAATATATCTCGCACCCCGGTGAGAGCTAAGCATACGTGTATATTAGGAACTTATTTTATCAGTTTTCCATCTAAGTTAAAGTAAGACCTCGAGCAGCACCGTCGTTTTTACGTGTACATTCGGGTACAAAAATTTAGTGTTCGCTGCAAATCAGTTCATTATGTTCTACAGTTTGGAACTGCAGTTGTCAGGTGGGTTGGCGAGGGAAACATAGGGTGGAGGGAATAATGTATTAGTTCGCATATTTTCCCAGGCTTTTATATGTTCGCAGAATGAACATCAAGGGGAGACGTTGCATTAAATAATATTGCACATATCCATAAATGCTTCGCATTTAATCGACATAAGTTTGACGCCTATCCTATTCCGATTATCACGATTGTATAATATAGTATTTTTACATTAGAAATGGCATGGCACGAAAGTACTCTATTTGACAAATTACCATTATCCACTTTTTTAAAGAGTGAAAGATTTATTGATATTTTAAGGCAAGATGGAAAAAGGGGTATTCCCGCAAACAAACTATTAATGCATTAAAAAATTATAATTAAAAATGTTCCTTCCGAGAAGTAACATTATTCCATAACTTGTTCAAAAATAATTAGAATTTTCTTTAACTATCTATAGGTTACTGCAAATAATTTAGTTCTTCACCGGTCTATTGACTTGCGCTATTTAAGCTTAAGGCTCTGTGAACTCCAAACTACTCAAAAGAAACTGATCGCTAACGCAAATTACTCACCAATCCGCGATGAGTCAGAACCTTTGTAATTTAATAATACATGGCGCTACTTGTCACTAACCAATCAGTAACGTGGTAGTAATCAGTTGGAGGTTACTCAACATGTCATCAACGGTGTTTTCTTGTGTAAAACCACATCTGAAGTTTGGAGTTCGTTGCAGCAACAAACAATCGACGGCTGAAATTTCATTCAAGATACAGATGAACCCAAAACCTTCTTCGTGTTCTATCTCTTCTGTAATGATAATAGTAATCTAGTAATACCGATTCATCATTCAGAATGATAGGCCACAATGACTGTGATATTCCATCTTCCATGACCACACAAGAAAGTGTCGATTTCGATCACTTCTGCGTAGGCCGCATGTGCGAAACTGTATAACCAATTAGTTAGTAACCCGTTAGTAAATTCAACTACAAACCAATTCAGTTTCTTTTGAGTAGCTCCGTGGGTACGGGGCATAAATTTTGCAATATTAGCAATAGTTTATGTATAATTTTAAAGAACCTATGAAGCCGCAACCGAGCGATAAGAGATTCCAATCCAGCCTAGCCGGTAATGGTTAGGATGGAATTGGGGAATATTGAACATTAATTCTGGAAATACTTCTCAACTGAAAGAAGTAAACTTGACACCAATTACGCGTGATATATAATTCCATTCACAGGAAGAAAAAATGTTATTGACTATACAAAAATAACAAAACATTAACATACATTAAACAACCAAAGTTCATACGTATCAAAGGTTCAGTCTAGAAAAAATCGTATCATTATGAGTTCAAGAAAGGCCAAAACCTGAATACGCACTGATAATACTAACGTGTTGCGATATGGACCAATCAAATTCTAGCAAAAAACGATATCTAACATTGTAACCATTCTTATTTTTAACGAATATTTTATTTATATATAATAATGCGCCTACGGAGGCTATTTAAATTTTCTCCTCACACACAGTTCCTCTTTAGATAAGACTGTTTACGGACGCGTGAATCAGGACCTCGATTCTATGATTTTGAAAGCCTAATTAAAAGCTGTTCTCTTATTACTTTTTGCAAATAATTGTATGTTTCTTATTAAGGTAATTTGGTATATTTATTTGACATGATTCAGGTAGATATGTATGTAGTAAAATAATTAATTAGTTGACATGAAAGTAATGTACTTTTAATCTTGACATGGGCTGTGAATTTCTTCGTATCACAAATGATGACTAATTTGATTATCTTATTCGGTCATAAAATAGCACTGATTCTGGAGATAATGACGTACTGACAATTCAATATTGTTTAATATCTGATCGTAAAGCAAATAATGGATAATGGTATTGTGCACATGTAGGTGTATAGGAATATCTCGCCTTTCCTTAGCCTTATCATTAATTTGGCAAAACGTATTTATGTTCTTGAGTAAAGATATAAGAGAGGGTCGGCAAAAAAAATTAAATTAGCTATAGCTATGTAGAAAAAAAAACGCGTTGCACTTAGGAAGTCTGATAAGCAAAAGATAAGTGGTACACTCCACAAAGTAGTGAATGAATTTAATCAAAGTAACGTAGGTGTTTCTGCGAAATTCATCTTGTCTTATGAAAATAAATCGGCACATTCATCATGCACATCAATCGGACTGTTTCTAATGATAGAGTATTTACATATTTTACATTATTACATTAAGCACCGATGGACCCCATGAAATTCAAGATTGAGGTTACCTTTCTTCTTTCTAATATTAGTTATTATATCCCAAACGTGATTGTTGCATTTCTGCTATCATATTTAATATGTACAGTGGCTCAATAAAGCATTTGAACACGGTGCATTTTTTACATAGACACAATGAAAAAAAAACATCGACGTTATTAACTTGTAAGACATTTATACACATGTACAAATTGCATATAAATCTCTATACATTACAATCCAACTCAAAAGTTCAAATTGAAAACCATTTATTAAATTAAAACAAAAATTCCAAGCTAATAAAGTATTTGAACACTTGATTTCTGGTAAAGAAATAGGAGAACACCAAGCATAGGTGAACTAGAAACGGGGGAAAACCCGATGTTTACTTCTAAAAGTATATTAGGAAGGGATAAAAGGGTTTTAGGATGGGGTAAAACCGTCGTACGCAGTCCGTAACTGGGTCGGAAAACAAAAGAACTTAGTGAAGCTGCTAAACAAATTATTGTTGTACTGCATAAGCAAGGCAAATGTTTGCGACAAATAGCCGCAATGTAAGGAAACCTCGTAGAACAGTACACTATATCATCCAAAAATACAAACAAAATAATTGTGTCAATAATAAACCTCGTAGCGGTCGTCCTAAGATTTTAAGCAACCGTGATGAGAGACAAGTTTTGAGCGAAGTGCAAAAAAAATCGAAAAATTAGTGCAAGCACGTTAGCTGCGCATATCGGATCATCATCGGGAAAGATCGTGTGTGAGACAGTTGGAAAAGTATTAAGAAAGTCCAATTACCATGGGCGTGTAGCCCGCAGAAAGCCATTTATTAGCGAAACTAATAGAGCGAAACGCGTACAGTGTGCGAATTTGTTCAAAGATAAACCTCTGGAATTTTGGCGAAAGGATACACCGACGAAAGCAAGTTAAATATTTTCGGATCGGATGGACGACACATGGTTTGGCCCAAACCAAGAACAGAATTACAAAAGGAACACTTAGCCCCCACTGTGAAGCATGGAGGTGATCATGTCATGGTTTGGGATAGTATGTCAGGCAACGGTGTCGGTCAGTTACATTTTATTGAAGGAATTTTAGATGCCAAATGCTATTTGAACATTCTGCAAGAAGAAAATCCAAAAAGTGTGGAAAAGTTGAACATCAAAAATGACTATACGTTGTTACACGACAACGACCCTAAGCACACCTCACGCCTAGTTAAGGAATGGTTGCTATACAGAGTGCCCAAAGTACTTCCACGTCCCCCTCAAAGTCCGGGTTTAAATCTAATCGAAACTCTTTGGCATATATTGGACCTAGCATTAAGGAAGAAAAAAATTTCAAATAAGACTGACTTCAGGAAACTTGGGATCAAATATCACCAGAAGATACACAAAAGCTTGTTACTTCTATCCCAAACAGACCAGAATTGTTAGTTGTTTTTCTATGTTGCATTTGACATTGAACTCACATCGCAACCAGGGTAGGAACCTTATGTCCTTCACCCTATCATCTCAGCTAAATGCGCCTACTTCACAACGCATGGGGAAAATTTGAGGGAAAAACAGGAAAAAATTAAAGACATTCGCTAATTTATTATATTATATCCCTCTTATTTAAAAATCATTTTTATTAATTCTTATGAACCTATCTAAACCAACTTGCGAAGGCGGTCGTCGCACGGCATATGTTGCATTTGTTGAAATACTTTATTGGCTTGAATCTTTTGTTTTAATTTAATAAATGGTTTCCCAGTTGAAATTTTGAGTTGGATTGTAATGTATAGAGTTTTATATGCAATTTGTAAATGTCTTACAAGTTAATAATGTTGATTTCTTTTTTCATTGCCTGTATGTAAAAAAATGCACGATGTTCAAATACTTTATTGACCCACTGTAGAATTATAAATCCATCTTAAAAATCTGTGACGTCAAAGCAGTGCATTGATACTACATCGCATAAACCCATCGGTAGAGTTTAAAAATAATGTTTAATATTTAAACGTTAGAATGAACAAAACAAGGAAATAAGAAATAAGGCAGCGAAGAATATTCCAATACATTACATACATATGTATTGGAATATTCTTCCCTGCCTTTTACATTCTTTACAAATAAATTTGGAAATTCAAACTATTAAAAAATGTTAGATCACACGTAAGCGAATATTTGGAATATTTCTTTAACCTTATTTAGTTCGCAATTTTATTGGACACTCAACACAGACGACAAATACATATAATTAGATGTTGTGCTGTAACTATCAAGGTCAAAAGAAGTAGACTTCGTTCTCCAATTAAAAAACTGCAATCAGCTTATTAAGAAATAGTAAATTGTATATAGAGCGGAATTCGTTTAATTACAAATACGGGGGCATATGACTTGTTTAAATTAGACAAGTATACTATTTAGCAACAATGTACATAGAAGACTTTGAACATTTATTGTAGCTGCTTTTATAATTAAACTTGTTATTTTTTTCCTCAACATAAGCGTCTGTTAAAACGACATAATCTCATCTGTATCCGGTATCTAACTCAGATTGCCAACAAAAATTTTAAGAAAAATATCATGATTTTCTAGAGTATAAAAGATCATTGGGTAAATACGAATGTCTTCGTCAAGAATTTTCTATCCGTAGAAAAACAGTTTGAAGCAATCAAAATCGCAATACCCACTTCAATTATTTATCGTTATTGGGATAAACAGAAAAAACCTCAACTTCTGATGGCAAAGAAAGGACGTAACAAAGCCATAAGATACTTTCTACATTAATCATAGGTCAAAGTTTAAATTTATGAACGTTTCATAAGATAAAAGAGAATCCCTTCGTATTTTTTTAAAGATCTAAGGCTGTTTAAAATCAAGCCATCAGTAGTCCAGTTAATTACCGTCTTATAAGCCTAATTTCGCTGTATTTTAATGTCAAATAAACTCATGTTCCACTTAAGACTTTTCAATCAATATAGATTAAGTATTTGTATGAGAACCTTTAATGCCACAAGGTACAATATAATATACCTTTTAACGTTAAATCAATATATCGACTTTTGCATGGTGTAACTTTGCCGCTCGAATTAAATACAGGTCACATGTACCACAAACAAATAAATTATGCGTTTAAGCCAGTAATAGACTAGAGTGAAAAGCCATGTTCTCCGGAATGAAACAATGATTTCTGGTTGTAGAAAATAGCAGTGTTGAATACATTTACATGCCCAAAAAATTAATCGACAAAATGCCATTACATCGTTTATTGTTGGAATCACCACACTAAGCAAAAGCAATGAGATGGGTACGCGGAACAAGGAAATAAAGGATAACGCGAAGAAACTTTGAGTCTCGACCGGACACCAACGTATGAATTTTAATGTCTCGACGCATAGCAGCGGTTGGGACAGTTTGAAATGAGATCGGCGACGCATCAGCGATGAAAGTGAGTTTGCCATTCGGAAGAACACTGATGACGCCTGACTGCAAAAACCGCATCCATCTTTAATGCTTGTACTCCCGTCATTGCTTTAGCTTAGTATGGTGATTGCAACTATAAATAGTTACTCACATAAGTACTCATACCCCATGTATTATTGCATGTCAGATGGTATTTACCCTTTTTACACTTGAAGAACTCTCTTTATATTTATTAATTGCTTTTTTTTATAATGAAAAAAACGTCTGCAGTAAAAATCTAGAAAAAAAAGCTTTATTTACAAAAATTTTACATTTTTAAATATAAACAAAAATTCTATCTCTCAAAAGTATTCACACTTATTGTATTTTAACCATTTACTACGTAAATATTGGGCATCTAATATTTTGTTAGACATCAAAGTTGCTTTAAGACGTCGTGGCATACTTTGCACCAATGGTTTAGTAACACTAGTCAAGATTATCCCATATCTCCTGTATTTTACTCTTGAGATTTTCTTTGTTTTGTATGTCGAACTTTTGCAGCTGTCGTTTAATTTCAGCCAACATGTATTCTACGGGATTAGTGTCTGGACTTTGAGGTGGTGTTACTAAATAATGAGGGATGTTAAAAGCGATCCACTGCTTAATATATGCCAATATATGCCGAATATTTCGGATTATTGCCTTGCTGGAAATAAAAGTTGTCTTGAAAACTTAATTTGGTTGCGATGTGAAGCAGATTTTCTTTTTAAATATTCAGATACTTAAATTTATCCATTATTCCGTCTATAAAAACAAAATTACCCACGCCACCAGCCGCCATGCAGCCCCACAATTATCGAGTCGGCACCATGCTTTACTGGCGCTTTCAGGTTTCTTAAATGGCGCTCTGTATTTCGTTGTCGCCACACATTACCTCTACCATCGAACCAAAAAATATTGAATTTGCTCTCATTCGATAATATTATATGTTCCCAAAAAGTTTCGTCCTTGTTCAAATACTCCCTAGCAAAATTTAACCGTTTCTGTCTGTTCTTCTTATTAATCCATGGTTTATTTCTAGCTATTCGGCCATGGAACCCCTGATTTCTTAACGTTCGTCTACATATTTCTGCACTAAAGTGTTTACCATAGTTACTACTAATGAGATTGGTTCCAACTTTGGAGCACTAAGATGTGGGTCTTTTTTAACTTCACGAACTAACTAATGTAAGATTTTCCTTCACTCTGCCATTTTATCACTATTTCAGGTTCATGAACACTTGCTTCCTTATTTTTCCCCCCGTTTCGCCAATAGGTGTGTCGGATTTATCACGAATAAAGCTACCTTACCGCATTACTGAAATTTCCACACAACCCACATATATAAGCTGCGTTCGTTTACTTGTTCTGGAGTGGTTCTGGAATTGGAGCGGCGCAGGTAGGTGCGGATCAAGAGTGAATAGTGTATTTTGGTGTATTTTATATTCGAACGGTTGTGGAACTTCTTTTGTTCTTATCATAACCTTAATAACTTATTCAAACTCTGATG
>JARFOC010001281.1:34155-53025 GCA_031763485.1 Osmoderma eremita
GGCCGTCTGGTTTTAGTTACTTTCAAGTTGAATTTCTCAGTTTAAGTTACTTTAAAGTAAATATTTTTGAGGGAATCTATTTTTATCGAGAAAATAAAATTAATATAAAAAAATGATAAATCTTTAAGGGATAAACAAGCTTATTCAGTGATATTTTTATCCACAATTTGAAAAATACTTGCCTAATAATTTATTTCAGATTAGAAATTTGAATTGTTGAAATGTTGATTTTAAAATTATATGTTCATATTTTTATATCATTAAAAAAAATTTCGAAAAAAATAATTAGGGAAAAATTAAAATTACAAGGGCGCATATAAAATTTAGAAGTATAGTCCCCAAGTTTTACAGTGAACTGGCTTTCCTTTAAATTTTACACCCATAAGTAACTTAATACTTTGTAATCTTTTCATTCTGCAATACTTATACGCTTTCATTTTATATTCTATAACATTTTGTTTTGTACACAATGCCTTTATGTGTACATATACAATAATAATAACTTGAAACAAAATCTAAGTAGATAACATGAAAGAGAAAGAAAGAAATATATACGTCAGGCATATGTGAATTATTTGGTGGTCGCGGGAACTACCCTGCCACGTTTCAGCGACCGTAGCCATATACCGAGACAGATCCGTTAATATTACCACGAAATTATTCCCCATTTTGGTAGTAATATGGTAATAGAAACGTTCTTCTTACGTTCCCATGTTATGTTCCGAGATACTTCAAAGTCATTTTAATAGTCGTAATTACGTTCCCAGATACCTATTGTGCTAGTTGGGACAGGATCCATCCAAAAATTAAGCAAAAATGAGACATTGCCGCTCGAAAAAAAAACAATTCGTCGGGTATTTTTCAAGGTCATTATAAATCTTTTTTTTAATTAATTGATCTGTTTTATCAATTTCTTCAAAAATTATTAATTACGTTAATTTGAGTGTTTCCTGACTTTTGGAACACATATAATATACTTTATAATGTCCATTGTGTTTCATTGAGTTATTGTTAAAAAATAGTTAAGTGAAGAAAATAATGCTTTATTGTTGTGCTTAAATTTCAGATAATTGAGTCAATTATAAACGCATTTAGAATGTCATCAATTTCCTATACAAAAGGTTAAGGAAAATTTCAACAATTTTCAATAATATAAAATCAGTTTATATTTCTCTCAAGCTGTACAAAAAAATATATTTTTGGGAAATCCCATATATTATGAGTACATTAATAAAGCAATTTAACTTAAACATATTACTCATATATACAATCAAAACAACAAAGTACCAACGACACTACATGATAAACTTTCGCAATACCCCGATAAGAATGTATAAATAATAAAATCTCGTTAGAACAGATGGCTATAAAAATACCCTTTATCCATCTCTCGCAGGAATTCCCTGATCTGAAGATTTCTACTATATAAAGACACATCAGTCGGTCTTAATTCATTACTTAACTCAACTTGAAAGTGTTCGCTACACTATCCACCATAATACACATCCACAGTTGTGCGAAATATACAATATACATACGCAAAATGTATAAGTCTGTGTTCGTAATTTGCTTATTTATTGCCTCTATTGTGGCAGCTGAATACCAATATCTGCCGGACTCCACGTATGGAGACGAAGAATACGTTTTGGTACCGATTTCCAGGGTTAGAAGGTAAATTTAATGAATTGATGAATTTTAAAATCTGAAATCTTATTGGTATTTTGTTTAATTCTATAGACAAGCTACTAAATGGGGAGTAGATGGATCAGGCAGAGCAACTATAAGCCACACTGGTACACTGCTCAACAATAATAACCATCATTTATCCGGCACTGGTTTTGCTTCTAAGCAATTCAGACCAAACGGACCACTAACGACTGGAGGTAATTTGGACTACACCCACAAACGGTCAGGTAAGGGAAATCGAAAAACTATTTTGGACAAGCAGTTGTGGTAATGATAAAATTGTTTTAAAAAAAAATAGGTAGTACTTTGGGAGTTGGTGCCGCCAATACCAGAGGTTTTGGAACGGATGTTAGTGCTAATGGAAGATACAATTTCATTAACAGAGGCAACACCAATGCTTTCGCTGAAGGAAACTACAACAGGCATTTTGGAGGACCTGGAGGTACAGGCCGTCCAAACTATTATGTTGGTTTAGGAGTGCAACATAGATTCTAATTTTTTAGTTTAGTAATTTATTTAAATTATTGTATTATTTATAATTTCTAAAAGCAATTTGTAAATTGAATACTAGAACAATAAAATCAGTTTTTTTAATAATTTGATGCATTTTGTTTGAATACACACGCGCAATATTTTTTTTGTATGCGTTGGTAAGTAATCGACAGTATTCTTTAGAGACAACATGATAATAGAAGAGAAGGAATTGTAAGCTCTTATTAATTTAAATCCACAACTTCAAACATTCCTCAACCCACCTTTCAATAAGACAATTCGGAAGGCTCCGACTGACCTAATTCGATTTCAATACACCAAAATCAATCCGCTATCACGGTTATGGACATATGTGGGATATCATGAACAGAACGGCTAATCCAACAGAAAATACGTTTGTGATTACTCCACATTCTTGCAAAGCAATAAAGAATTGACAATACAAAATCTGTAGCACTACCAAATAAATATGGTCCGCGGAAAGGGAAGACCTAGAACAACTTGGTTGCAGGAGGTGTCGGAAGATTTGAAGAAAATAGGAATCGGAAACTGCAAGGAGAAAGCAAAAAATTGAAAGATATGGGAAGCATAAGCGAAAGGCTTTAATTGCTGGAAGAAGGGGACTGACCTACCGCTAAAATGAAGATCCAGAAAGCTTCTCGAAGAAGCGGTGTTATTCCTCATGAGGTGTCTAAGCTACTATAGGCTGTAACTGCATTGTCGAACGGTTTACAAACTATATTGCAGCATACGGTCTTCCTGAGCTTAAGACTCTATGGTGACAACTTGAGGTCGGTTTCCACTGGCGCGTCGTTCTTCGTCTGGTAGACCCGCGATGTGGTGTGTGAAACTTCCTCAAAACCCTTCTGTTGTGTGGTGTTGTGTGATGTGTTATTGTTTATGTTAATTTACAAGTTATAGAAACAATAAAGTATTTTTTGATCTAGTAATTTTTTATGCCCGTCAATTGTCGTTGACTGGACTCATATTACCCTTACTCCCTACCATATATTAATGGAATCTCTAATATTAAATTCAAATAACAATCGTATAGGTGGAAATCCTGCGCCGTATTCAATTAACCCTGATGATAAACAATTTTACGGTAACGATAGCGTCCCTGGCATACGAACATAATATAATAACGATGAGTTTTCAAATAACCGCAAGATGCTTGTATAAGATCATAGCATAAATATTCCCGCACGAAAAATTTTACATAATGAAGTAATAATTATGTTTAATTTCTCTTATTAACTACTAACAAAATATATTTTTTCTTTTTATCCAATGGTATAGGCTATGGCAATTTCAAATAACAACATCTTTCTTAAAGAAAATGCAAAACTAACGATACTCAAGTAATTTCACCATCCGGAATAGCAGTATAAGGGATTAGTGCTTGGACGCTAAAGATATCACGAATTATGTCGGAATTATAATATGAAATCAAATATGTTTTATAACCTAAAACTTTCATAGTCGTGAATGGTCCGTCGTAAAAGTCTTTTAGTAATATTTCGCTTTTTATTTATGAATCTCAATACTTTAATAGCTCCCAAATCTCCAACGTTGAACTGAATTAGTTTTTTCTGTTTCTCCGAATGTTTCTGTTTGTAATTACTAAGAATTTTGTGGCATTTTGCTTGTGTGTTTTTAACGAATTCTTGTAGATTTAAAGGCTGTGTGTCACCATCAAATGGTCTAATTGACGTGTGTCCTGTATAAAAACTAATTGGTGTAACACCTGTTTGTGTGTTGCGGTGTGAGGTTAATTACATATTCTATGGACCGTAAGGAATATAACCAATTGTGATGGCATATATAGGTATGTATCGGTATACATATACCATAGTCGCAGAAAATTAACTATAGTATGAGAAAGCAGAGAGTTGGAAAGAGCGCGTCACTATAACGTAGATACAAACATATAGCGCGACTGCCAAATGCCTATAGTCATACTCTGGGAGAGACAGACTGCTTGGTTTGGAGTGGGAAATGTTGCATCGATACTGTGTCTTCGCTCTAGAGCAAGTTAATATGCTTTCAATACTGTCGGAATGCACTTCGCATCCGTACGTCGCCAAATTTACGAATTACATTAAAAAACATGTATTTTGTTCTGTGTCCCACTTGTCAGGATATACACCAAAACTATTCTCCGCGTATAAATAAAAAAATAAGAATAAGAGAAAAAGAAATACCCATTCTAAAAAAACATTTTCTACAATTCGTTAGGCATCCACACTCTTCGGACCTACAAATAATATATAATAGTTCAGTGGGAATAAGACGATTTTCGAACGCAAAAGCAAATCGCCCAATGGTCTCTTTTAAACTACTGCCGGGGTAATACCATTTTATAATTTGTATTTTCTCATTGATACTATAAACAAACATATTGGAAGATATGTGCTACTAATATGTACACATCATGCATGTGTGTTCTCCCACCACTTAACGCCCGAGAGAGTTTGAGAATTGGCATCGGTGCATATAGCAAGGTCACCTTATGCCTAGTATAAAACCCCAATACTATAATTAATGTATTGCGACCACGGTATATACCTATATAACATATAAATCTCCTCATTGTGGCATCTCTTACCTAAAAACTTGACAGGTACATTTCCGTACAGCCTGTATTCCTCTATATGCCCCGCCTTCAATTACTTTTACCTCAAGATAGTTTATCCCAAGATTTTTCTAATTTTGCAGCATTTATAGATTCTCTCCTAATTTAATTCAATATGTAATTACTATTCAGGCATTAACACCAAAAAATGTTTATGTCCGTATGCATCGAAAGTTTGCTTCCCTAGTCCTTTATTCTCTATTACAAGATAGAGTATCTTAAAATGTAGTTAGATGTCATTTCCATTCCCCTTTAAAGCTGGCGCAAAAAAAGCGACTTTTGATCGAGTTTCACGCCTCGAAATCACCCGGGCTTAGATTATTATGAACCCAGGAGCGTTTTATTTTTCGATCTGCCAAAAGGACGACGTATAGCCTCCCGGAAACACGAAGGAACACGACGTGTCCCCAAGGTATAAAAGTGATGGAAAAGCGCGTATTACAATCCGATATTTCAGCCAGAACGAGGAAGGGGACAGTTGCGACATTGCGAACGAAAAATACGTTTAAACTTCGACGTTATTCCGATATCTCGACGGTAGAATCTCCTTTTTTGTAGTATATGTAGCATAGCGCATCGACTTACCTGTTATGGAGTTCGTTGTCGGTCAACCTGTCGTAAGGTGGCGGTGGAGTCGTGCACAAGACACTGAGCATGTGATCCAAATCGTTGGCTAGGGTCGACAGGAGCTGCAAAGAAAGAGGGGAAGTACATTAATTGTTCGTAAAGGGAGTCTGAGGCGTATTGTCCGCTATTTAAAAGAGGTAGAGTTTACAAGAGTTGTCTAAAACATGGTGGATAAAAGAGGAGTAGGTAGTAAGTGCAGTTGAATTAAATGGGTTAATAATGCCCAGTTATAAGGTTTGTTCGCTGTGCGAATCAGAACTTAATTGGAAACTATTTCGGTTTTCCCAGTGCGCATGATTCAAAAAGGATTGTAGTTTGAATTTAGTTTGATAATTTACTCTGCGAACACATCCAAAACCGACAATACTGCCATCTGTATCCAACAATTGCAACCGGCACAGTGTGTGAAGTTCGGTATAACTGAGCATAACCTGTATAACCTAAAGTTTGTGTTTGTTATCTTGCCTTTGATACATAATAATTTGAATACTGTACTGTATTGTATTTGTGAAAATAATAGGATTAATATGGAAGGTAAATATTGAATATGAAAGTAACTATTGATTGCTTTGCTACTCAATAAATACAATTCACAGGTTTCGATGTGGCAGATCTTTTGATTTTACCCTCACGAACACAAGAAAACAATAACGCAGAATATCGTTGCTGATCACATGGTGATTCTCTCGTTTAGTGCGCATGTGCGAATTTGAAATTCACAAGAAATCCGTGAACTTTTTGGATTAATCACAAACTGTCACTGACTACAATTTGACACTGTGCGAACACCAAATTTTAAATTGCCAACGGTCGAAATACGAAATTGTAGCACTGCGAACGCACAGCTATTATTACGCATGCGTCGTTCAGTTGTGGATAGTTTCTGACTGCACAGCGAACAAACCTATAGTAAAAATGGTACAACAAAAAGTAATCCTACTTTGTTTAGTTTACTTCATTTGTTTTTAAAATTATAGAGCATTAAAGTTATCAATTGTACTTGTAAACAAAATACGAAAACAGCATTACAAATGGCTCAAACAGCTATTTGTTCAACAGCATAATCAAGAGCCAAAATGATATACACCTACGTGACCAGTGTTTTTTCGTAAATCAGGTGAATTTGACATTCATAAGCTTGACTACAGGGAGGGGTAGTAAATTTTCAAGTTATCAAGTTTGAGACGATAGGTAAAATATTAGAGAAAAAGGATGTACAAGTAGCATTTGGAAATACCGGTCGAAAAGACCGGCTGCCGAGAACAGAGACAGAAAAAGTATTCTCTGCATATTTCTCGCGTGTAAGTGTGGACAGCACTACACTGGACAAACAAGGATAGGGGGACATTGGTAATGGCTACAAAATAAATAATAAACTCCTGGAAGATCCCGGTGGAATTATTTCTGCACTAGACTGTACATACATACGTATCGGATGGTTTACCGTTGTGGGTATGATTCATCGAAGTCCGTGGGCATCCGGGCGTACAGCCCTCAGCGGTGAGTCAATTGTAAACTCCCCATCTTTACAAATACGTATGCACGTATACGTATATAATTTACCATACACTGCCTCTTTACCCCTCTATGCAATCCGTATCAAATGTACTTGAACGCATTTGTTTAGGACAATGCGTATGCCATGTTTGATGTATAAAAGGAGTAATGAATTTTAAGTCTCGTTTCTAAAAATTGTAAAAAAGGAACAAAATATTATTAATTTAATATAGAAAGAATATCTGCCTTCTCTTTATACAACTTTTTTGTCACTTCTTTTGGTAAAACCATTTTTATCACTTCCATTTACCATTTATTTACTAGGATTTTCGATACGTGAAAAAAATCCCATAAATCCATCCAAAACAAATAATGGGTACGCGCCGAAGCCCTACAGAACTTTATTTTTTTACGATATGAATCGTGTTCATATTGTGCGTAGTATTTTTAGATTTATAGATGCTTTGTGGCAGTTATTGCTATTGACGGAATTATCCCTGGATTTTCGGTTAATAACGCAGCAAATAGAAATTCACCGTCCGTCATTACGTGGACCGTAAAATTAAAACAATACGTTCTAAACCGCAAACGTGCACTAATTGTATGTATGTACGTACTACATCTACAGTTACATAGATTTAGCGTGGGTGCAAATATGGATACGCCCATATGTCTAGTACAGTACGCTAGAAAAAGATCTGTTACGTAATTGAATATTATTACCTATTAGGCATGAATTATATTAACGCAATTAGAGGTTTTGTGTAACTGAAAAAATTCTACTGACAAGGGAACACCGTCAACCGTCAAATTCAGATTTAAATGAAACTTGGCATAATCTAAGAGTACTTTGGTATAAGAACAAAACCATTTCCTGTTTCTACCAAATCGCCCGATTTCGGGGTACAGCCCTCCACGAAGATTTGAATGATTTTTTAATTCTTGTAGATATCTCGGAAACTGTAACAGATTCTTCAACATTATATCCCCCAATTTTTTTTTTAATTTTTTTTCACAAATAATGCCGGTTTTATGTAGAAAACGGTGCTGTATTAGAAGAAAATAGACAGTTAATAATAATTATGATAATTAATAAAAGATATGAGATAACGATGATGAAACATTACTTGTCATTGATTATGTTTATAAATATAATTATTTAATATTTCGATAACGTTCGATAACGTTGAAATGAGCATAAGCGGTCGTTTCAAACAATGTAAGAGACGCATTATTTTATTTGTGAAAAATAAAAATAAAAAAATTCAAAGAAAATACCCGGTCCCTCGTTATTTTTTTCTTCCGAAAATAATTCGTGTCATCTTTGGGACTATGTAATATAGTCCAAACTATATTCTACAAAAAAGAAGAAATCATAGTTTTTGAGATATTTACAAAAATTAAAAAATCATTCAATTCTTTGAGGGGGGGGGGGGGGGGAGGGTTGTACCCACCCCGAAATCGGGCGATTGAGCAGAAACAGAAAACGGTTTTGTTCTTATACCAAGGTATTCTTAGACTCTGCCAAGTTTCATTTAAATCTAAATTTGATAGTTGCTAGCTGCTGCAAGCTTTCCTATTTAATGCTTCCTTCACTACTTATGTGGAATAAAAATTCATTCGTTTTAGGGTTATTTCACCAATTGTAATTCAATAAATCTTATCCAATGTCTACAAACTTATTTCTACAAACTTTTCGGTAGCTATATAACATCTGTTCTTTTTTTCTAGAGCAAACATCTTCGGAATTTAGGATATGATTTGTATTTGCACTAATGCGAAAACAGTTAGTTTGCATTCCATATCTATTGCATGTCTGCCTGTTTTGTTTTAGTATCCAATAAGTTTGTAATACTCGTAATTATATCTACATATTTGTCTTCATCATGTACACACCACCACCAATTCAATGGTCTAATATCTTCTTTAATTGCAAGGAAGTCCAATTGCAATAGATTTATTATTGACACGAACACATTTGCTTCCCTTGTTTTAACGCCTTCAATACCTTGATGACTATGAGTTTTCTTTTAAGATAGTTCATAGTCCCACTACAATTATTCGAATTACGACGTTGAAGGGGATCTGTTGCCATTTTGAAGAAGTTTCCTCAAGCTTTTGGAATCGGCTTGTTACTACGGAGGAAACATGGATCCGTCATGATGGCCCAAAGACTAAAGAGCGCTCCAAAGAGTGGAAGCATTATGGTCCACGATCCAAAGAATTCCGTGTTCAAAAATCGGTTGGTAAAATCCTTGCTCCAGTGTTCTGAGACACGGGGTAGAAGTACCACGGGGGCACATTTTACTGCGTTGGTAACTAAATTGCATCTAACTTGCCGCGTAATAAAACTTGCTAAAAGGTTACTCTTTTGCAAGACAACACTACTGCTCACAATTCGTTGATGGCACTGCAAAAAATTGATGAATTTGGGTTGAGTTAGTTGACCATTCGCAGTACCCTTCGGATTTTGCACCATCAGACCATTCTAAAGAAATTCAAAAGGTAAAAGATTTACGACAAACGTAAACGAATTAATTAATCATTCTTCATCATTAATTTTTCTATGCAATTTTCTTCAATCAAAGAGAAAATTTAATATGCCCTTTTATCAGTCTATAAAAAATAATCAGCACTTCACTATGAGACTCCATCTGAGTAGGCAATTCTTGCAATTGCGTCTATTTTCTGTAGTATATCGGATCATGCTTAGATGAGCTAATTTCCTGTAAAATCGGGTGACTATAGGATCATGACTCATACTGTATACGTGCATATCTACATATATTGCAAGGGACGCAGGAATCCGTAATGGCCATTCGTTCGCATTAAATGCACTCGTTGCACCGCCAGTATCCGATTGCCTAATTAAATTAGCGTTTTGCGAGATTTCACTCGGAAACGCTGGGCGGGCGTATAATAAACTGAGGGAGCTAGGCAGACCACTGGTTACGCCTGGTCGGGATCCAATGCGATATTAGTTATCGCATTTATTTATTTTTTCATTTTTCAATATCAAAGCGCCTCTAGGTAGGGGAGAGTATTAGAAGTACTTCGCCTACCATATAAATTGTCACAATATCTCGACACAAAATTTTACTTATTCAACGTAATCTCCTTTAAGATTTACACAGTTACCAAACCGCTGCTTATTCTAATCACTAGTCAACCAAACCACTGCTCCAGGGCACATATAACTTCGTCATCTATCGAAAATCCTTTACCTTTCAAATGTTTTTTTAGTTTTGCTACATCCAGACATTAAACGGAACACGGAATTTCTTGGGTTGTAACGATGTGAAACACACGTCCATAAAAAATATTGAATTGCTTCTGCTGTACGTTTGAGCCCAATACAAGTTAATGTCTACGTATTTGCATATTTCTTTCTCTGGTGTGGTAGTTCAACCTTCTGGAATTTATCTTATTAGTGGCAGTTACAAATTAGTGACCACTGGTTGGCACAGATGGCTGTCGATGAATATGTATACAATATAAGTTCATTATTTTTTTATTATTTTAAATTATTATTTTACATCCTTCCATATCCATCACTGTATGTAAACAATATGGTATTATTCAATTTATTTCTTTAACCCAAGAGCTCTTTGAAAAATACTTGCACTTCTTCTACTTACTGTGACGATTACAAGCAAAGCACATCACCGATTACTTAATAAGATAGAATACAGGGCAAAAAAGAAACACGATTCCATTACAAGCTGTACACAAATTTATAAATAAAGCATTTTTAAAGGAAGCCGAACAACATGAGCAGAATGCGGGGTTATGTAGTTTGTTTTGCTTGGAAAAAAGTTTCAGAGAGTTGCCATTTTTTAACGGTAGCACTAATGGTCTCAATTTGCTGTTTACTGAAGATTACCTTGTATAAAGACAAACATGGAAAAAAAACAGAAGTTTTAAAAAAAATAACCGTTTCTTTTTGTAGCGGAAAAATGCATGCAGGAAAACCTTGCACAAGTATTATAAGTTACTAGTATTACATAGTGTTTACGAAGTTTTCACAAATTTGTTGAGTAGTAGATGCTTCTATTGACCTTCCTTTCTATATACCTTCCTCTGGATCCCTTGATTTTGTATTTACTACTACCACCATGGAAAAAGGTTCTGTATAGTTACTTTGTTTGTGGTTCAATCAACATACCTTCACCGGCCAGTGGTGGAATGACAGCTGCTATAAAATCATTATCCATTATCATTATCCATTAAACAGAATTTCTACCTATTATTTTTGATACCCCATCGTAACAATAAAGTTGGAACTGCAGTTTTCACTAAATACATACTCGATAAAATATCCTGCCCTGTTGTATAATGTGTACGCAATTTCTCATTACCACATGCTTGGAAGCATTTTTTCAAGCATTCTGGGTATTTGCTGGGATTGCGAAACTTATGTCTGGTGCTTTCCATATCTACTAAATATTGGCGTATTTTCATTCGTCAGGAGTGTCAAAACTATAATTGGCTATTAATTCATTTACTGAGAGATAAAATTAACCTTTTCACTTACAAGACGAAATACACAATAAACGATGATAATAAAAATAACAACTAAAGGAAAAATTATAGTAAATTCAAAAACCTTCAAACACACAAGTACAAATAACAGCTGAAAGCAAAAAGTCAATGACTTGATCAATAATAAAGCCAATAAACCTATATTTGGTGGATTTTTCATGCAGAGTTCTATAGATCGTCTCAATCTCCGTATGCAGTATAGGATATAATAGCAACTTTTATCTCTTACTATCCTTAGATGCTGTCATTAGTGCTATCTTCAATTCCGATTGCTATGATGCAACTTATTTACATATGTCGGCGTCGGCAAACTACATATCTGTCTATTAGCGCCAACTGCTGTGAATCGTTATCGTCGTAGTTTTAAAATGTTTTTGGTTAAATTCCACGTTAATTTGTTTATATATATATATAGTTGTGCAAGTCGTTCTTTTCAGAACGCTTTCATCTTTTTCGAGCGTGCACAAAGTAATATGGATATTTTTCTAGATTTTTGGAAATTCTATAACCTATACATTTAATTACAGTTTTCACTGCATTAATGGAACCTTTAAGGAGAAAACGGCGTAAGGGATTGCAAATGTTTTAAATTATTTTAATAAGACTATGAATGTAAGTGCTGCCGTTCAAGAAGCAAATAAAGCTTTGGGTTGCTCAGAGCATAAAATATATCATATAAAACAGGAGCAACAAACTGGTTCATTATCAAGTCCAAAAAAACCCAAGAAAAGGAAAGGCATACAACTAAATGACCGATTACAGACATATGATGAGAATACGCAAGCACCTATTCGACGTAGAGTGCATAGCTTTTTATACTGAATATACCACCTACATTAAATGCAATTCTTGCTGCTGTCAATGCTGATGATGATCTCCCCAACTTCAATCAAGCAACTTTACATAGATTGTTACACGATATCGGTTTCGAAGTTAAAAAAGTAGAATGTAAAAGTATACTCATCGAACGAGACGACATTATTCGATGGAAACACAAATACTTACGAGAGATCAAGAAATTTAGAGAAGGTACAATTTAGTTCTATTTGACATTTCTGTAACTTTAATTATTTGAGGTCGACCTATAATATATACTGATGAATCATGAGTGAATACACAACATGCAGTAAATAAAACTACAATTCAAAATAGTCGACAAGCTCTTATCCAAGGATTAAGTACTGCTTTGAAATCCCTAACCGGGCGTGGACCTCGTTTTGCAGTAGTTCATGCTGGTAATGATAATAGATTTGTTCCTGGTGCTGAATATACATTTCTCTGCAAAAAAAAACACCGCTAATGTTCATCATGAGATGGATTCAGACACATACGAGAACTGGTTTATTAAGAAATTGTTTCCAAATATACCGCAGAAGTCAGTGCTTCCTATTACTGCAGAAAAAAAATCCAACGGCAGCATGGAGAAAAAAATACCAACCACCGACGATATGCTAAAAAGGGACTTGCAGAATTACTTGCAAAAGAAAAAGGTCATGAAGTTCATTGATTACCGCCTTACCACTGCGAGTTAAATTCCATTGAAATGGTATGTGCACAAGTTCAAAACTGTATAAAAATGAATAATACCACATTTAAGGCAAAAGATGTGGAGAAATTAATTCGAAGAGCATATAGCACTGTAACAGTTGATAATTGGCAAAATTACATCAAACATGTAAAAAAATTGAAAAAGAAATGTGGATAGTGGATAATTTGCAAGATGACATTGAAGAATTTATTATTGATATAACAGATTCGTCATCATCTGAAGATCAAACTGGTTCATCGACTGACTAAAAGTTGAAACAAGACATATGTGTGTGTAATTAATATTCCTTTCTTAAATATTATTGTATTATAGGGGGATTTGTATGATTCCAGCTATTTTTGTCACAAACTATTATTTGTTAAAGGATTATATATTTTACTTTAAATTTGGAACCGGAAGTAATAATGAACAGCTGATTCGACGATTTGGCAACCGTGTATCGAATGTTCATAAGCTCTGTACTGCATTCGGAAGTTGAGACGATCTATAGAAGTTTGCGCTCAAAGGCCTCCATTAGGTAATGTTTTGCACTCAGAGCACTCACACAAAGCGTATGCAACTGCACCCTCCCCCCGTAAATTTTTTCAGTTTTGTGCAACTCAATAAACAGTTTTTGGACGGTTTGCAATATCTATAATAGAGCAGTTGTTTAGCAATTTGATCCTTTTTGGCGAACCGTATACTATGCTTTTTCCTTTCTATGCAACGGGCGAGTAAATTAATCGAGAACACTGTTATCGTAATCGTAAAATTTTCGCCTTTATCACCCGGCTCCAGACCCAGGCATCAGCCAGTCAACATCCCGTTTTCTATCTGCGCGTTCGAGATATCCGAGTGCCGTCTTGACGGCCCGTACATCGTACATGCGCAGTAAGGGAACGGTGACCTATTTTTCGGCGCCTTTCCATCCTTATCTCAGAGTGGTCGTCATTTTTCACTGGATGACTAATACGCACCCATCTCAGTTTGACGCGTCTGTCTGATCAATACATACAAGTCGGTCTTTCGACTGCCTTTAATATTAAAGATAGGTTACATTGAAAGTTGACTAGCACGCGTTGAGAATCCTGATTTTCAAATTCAAATTCGACCAAACAAAAGTAGAAAACTCGTTATTACATTTTATTAAATAATTTATTAAATAAAATTTAACACAGATTGTTATAATTACACTTTATGACAAATTTATGGTTTCGTTTTATTTTGTTTAATTTTTAGTCAATAATAATAATAAATATTGATAATGGGGCAAAGCGGAAATATTATAAATAATTAATTAAGGCAAATTTATCCAGAAGAAGAAATTCAATACGCAAATTTCAAGACACGATTGATGCAAGATATATGGTAAATATTTAAAAAAAGGTTTTGGACATTACCAATTGCTATTTTTGCCAAACCACTGTATTTACTTCAAACATTAAAAATCACCCCGTAATATGAAACAAAAATGGATAATAAAGGTACAAATAACACGAGACGTTTTTTGCGAAATCTGCATTCATTTGAAAAAGCCAACATTTTCATTTATCAAAGACATTAATCAACACATTATTTATTTACACAAAAATATGGGATAAATGGTACTAGTCAATATACATCACCATTATACAAGAAATATACGAGGGATGCCTTTTATATTTCGGGAATAGGCGTTCCAGGTGCTGCCACCTAACACCTGATGCCTGTATCATAAATTTCGGCCTTTTTGACAGTAACTTACTCAGAACATTTTGACGTACAAGCGATATTTGTGTTACTTTCAGTGTATTAAAAAAATCATCTTGGCCAAAAAAATTGAATCAACTCGTGAACATTTGCGTGTCATTATTTTTTTACAAATTTCGACGTAGGATTATCTAAACAACAGTGGATCGATTAACTTAATTCGGCATTGGGCGATGAAGCACCATCAAAAACTAGTGTATACCGGTGGTACGCCGAATTCAATCGTGGCCGTGCCTTACTCACTGACGAATTTCGTGAAGACCCTCCAAAATCAGTTGTTGTTCCGAAAAACATTGATGCTGTGGGTGAACTGATATCGCAAGATCGGCATGTGACGTATCGGGAGATTGAGGTATGCTTGGGTATTAGCGGCACCATCATACATTCAATATTGCATCAACATTTGACAGTCAAAAAAATTTTTTCACTTTGGATTTCACACAATTTGACAATCGGTCAAAAAAGGCTCGTGTAGATTGGTCGATGGAAATGCTCCAAAAATATGATCACGGTACTTCAACACATGTTTATGACATCGTAACAGGTGACGAATCATGGATCTATGCCTATGAGCCCGAAAGTAAAGAGCACTCGACTGTATGGGTCTTTCAAGATGAGCCAAATCCAACAAAAGTTACTCGCACACGAAGCACTTGGAACCAAATGGTCGCCTGCCGAAGACGGACGATTCTCCACCAGGAAAATGAGAGTTCTCACACATTAGCTTAAACAGCAGAGTTTTTGGTTAAATTGATGGGTCATCCGCCGTACAGCCCTGATTTGGCACCCAATGACTTCCTCAAATAAACATCATATAAAAATAACGTGGTCAACGTGTTTCGATGACTGAAGAAGCGGTTGATGCTTTCGAAATGCATATTTTGGAGGTATCTCAATCGGAGTGGAAAAACTGCTTGGAAAACTGGTCCAAGCGCATGCAAAAGTGTATTGACCTTCATGGAGAATATTTTTAAAAACACTAAAGCCATGTACTATGATTAATTTTAGTTTCTTTTCTCTATTCCCAAAATATGAAAGGCATCCCTCGTATATATACCCTCATCTTTCACTTTGCGAATGTCACGCTACACAATTTGTGTTATGCCCTTTTGCGTCTCATATTCTACGCCATATTAAACTTCTAAATCGATTGCTTACTGATGTATTTCTCTAGAGAGATCGTAGCAGATGTCGATGTGTAATCAATTACCCCGTCTAAGGTGTATGATATTAATATCAGGATTGGATTGCAAACATTATTCCCCAAAATTAATTAAAATTGAGAAGTGTATTAAGTATAGATACAAAGGTCGGGCAAAATTAATTTCTCTTCGTAAATCGTGATATTCGGTCAGCAAGAAGGCCAATGCCCAGATTTTTATCTTTATCTAATGATCGCGTGCACTGAGAAAAAGGAATTTCTTAAGTCAACAAAAACAAAAAGTGTTGATCGTTATTAGCTGTATTGAAACAATTTTCTAGCGTTGTTGAATTTGTCTTCGTGTGATTTAAACAACTAATTTATTCTACAATATATTGCAAGCATATATTTGTTAGTTTAACAACAGATTTCGTAATTCGAACGCAAAAAAAACATATCAGAAATTCAGTTTACCTAACAATTGGACTTTTCATATATTCCAGGAATTGCACACCTGCATGCTGTTGTCTTTTTGTAGTATGTACAAAAAAACAAATGCTATTGAAGTAAACAATTTTGTTTAAATTAACAAATTTGTTTCTCAGTGCGTCCTGTATGGAAATAAAATCTTCATTTCTAATTTGAAAGTTTGTGTCATCAGAAAAACTAATAATACTTTTATGATTTTCGTCATTTATACTCAAAACATCATTTATATACAGCATAAATAACAGGGTTTTTAAAACACTTCCTTGTATAGCACTCATATTAGTAGTCATTAGTCTAAATTGGATGCAGACGCAATCTTACTGGTTTCTGGTACCAAAATAGAAAACAATTTCCTACCTTACCGACCCAGTCTCTACTTTGACAGCAACGTAAATATTTTGAATACAATAATCACAACAGCTGTCATATGTGCATAATGAAAATCAGAATTAAAATCCAAATATGTAGTTGCTATTAAGACATTGCCTTGACTTACTCCGTAGTACTGGGACATTGCTTCATCCAAAATTAATCAACACAGACACCTACATAGCACACACGCGCACGCACAATGAAAGTAACATCAACATCAAACAGTTCGGGACATAAAAACCGATTTTTCGCGTCAAAACGCAGCAAAAGCGACCGGTTACGAAGCCCGTCTTAGACTTAATCCAGAGCCGACCAGCTGCCGTGGAACGAGCGACAAAACAACACAATACGAAGAGGAACGCCGGAAATATGCGTGCACGACTAGTAGGCTAGGAATACGTTTAAAAGGCACACGAAACGGGCACGATCAAAGTTTTGGCGCTGGAATGAAATGAGGGAAACTGTTGGAAAGAGAGAACTGTTTATTCCGTGCGTTCACTTTCTCCCCTTGGGCTTGTGTATGTTATTATCCGAGTGTGCTATACGCCGAGCTTCAAAGCGTATGTCTTCCGTGGGTAGATTCAGAGGTAGTACATACGATACCCATGTCGGAAATAAGCGACCTTAAACCATAAGGTCAGGGTAAATAGAGTAGATCGTACACCGTTTTAATACCCTTGAAGGCAGGTGTATATATTGTGTTATGCAGGTATTACAAAAAGGAGGAATGACAGACATAACGGTTCCTCAAAGTTACAGTGCCTTCATTAATTATATAACGTATAATAGCCCAACATTTCCAATAACAAGCAGCTATCCAAAAAATTGGTAAACATGTGAAGACAGAAATTAAGAAAAAATATATAAATATGCAGTGCTGATAAAATAATAATATAGAGAAAAGAAAGGGGTTTATTGAACTGACACCAACTGAACAATACATGATCGAGCAAATCGACAAAGTAGTTAAAGATATAGATCAGGGCTTCGAAGAAAAGGACTTTGTTTCAGCTGCCTTTCTAGATAGAAGCCAAGCCTTCACAGGTTACTGTTTGTAATTTTTATGAATGGTATCTCGATTGATATGTCAAATAAGAAAACTTTATTATTTTCTACTGGAGGTGCTTATAACAGTACAATCTTGTAAAGGAACGGTGCAAAAGTAGAAAAATATAGATCAGGTCTTTGAAGTAAAGGGCTTTGTTTCAGCTGCCTTTCTAGATAGAAGCCAAGCCATCACAGGTGACCCACAGGTGACTGTAATATTAATGAATATCTCGACTGATATGATAAGTAAGAAACCTTTTTTTCTAATGAGGGTGCTTATAACAGTACAATCTTGTAAACAAACAGTGCAAAAGAAGAATTAATGCCTGAAATGGTAAATTAGTTATGGGGGATGCAATTACTGATGAAGGGAGAAAGAAAGGTTCGCTTGAAACGAATTAAGCCTTGCACAGGAAGAAAATTCATTATCACAAGCTTACATATATGAGCTATTCAGAAAGTGTTTGAACAAATCTTTGATAATAATTCTTCATACCGGTCATATAGTCAACTAGGTGATCTAGAAGGTAATAAACCTAATATATCCATGTATAATTATTTTTCTGTTCCAGTTGCAGCTTGAACTTTTTGATTACAGTATTAGTAAATTGCCTCCAACCGATTGATTGTGCAACACCATTTTGTTAATTATAGTTTCCTCATATTACTAAAGAAAATTCTTCGATTTTGTTCAAAATATGATTTTTGGCTGTTAATACGCCCCTGCCCAGAACAGTCCGAGTCTCTGGAAAGAAGACATAGATGTTCCTTCAATACCATTCGTGAATTCATAAACAAGTGGTGTAATAATTTCAATAGATTTTTTTCAATTGAAGTATATACATATATTTAAAATTTACAAATACACTTTTGTGGAATAGACTGTGAATAGATTGTGTACCAACAGACACTACCACCCACACAAAGCTGTTTCGGGCTACTATATCCTCTTCAATGTACAACGGAGAGATGACCGTTGCTCGTTCGGTACGTCGCACAGTGATCCAGAATAGCATGTTTGCGATCAAAAACTGTAACTTCTTGTAGAATAGGAATTTTGAAATG
>JARFOC010001281.1:53125-66525 GCA_031763485.1 Osmoderma eremita
CAGTCCGAAACAGCTGTCTGTACGTGAGGAATGCCTGGAACTATACAATCAGACGTGTTGTGTGATCCCAGAAGTATTTTTATGTGTTTTTTAAATATATTTTTTTATATACTTTATATTCAATACTAGAAAACATATCTACTATAAGCCAGTTATTTCTATTTAAGTTTAGTTTGTTGTTTTGACACTATGCAACAACACAGGGCAAAACGTTTTGAAGTCGGAAACAGTCCTTGATTTTAGTAAATATCTTCATATCATCTGCAAACTCCACAACGAAGCGGTTTAATTCTATTATTCAATTAGTAATTTATTTAATGAATGCAAGAAAAAGCAGAATCGATCCTTGTGGTATACTAGAGGATGTGATGAGATGGAGACAGAAAATGTTAAATCTATATGGAATGCGGAATTCAATCCGCGGATTCAGGTTGGTCTTATGCAAAGACAGAAACGTAGCCGACAAGGGTAAGATGCGATGCCAGTTTGTCAGTCTGGCAACTCTGTTACAGGTTTCCCCATTGAAAATACCTTGCCGTAAGAGGCCACAATGAATTTTCGGATGGAGTTCCACTATAAGATAAGATAGGAGCGAACTAAATCAGGACAAAAACCATATAATAATATAACCATAACATTAGTGGTGGTATATTTGGCAAGCCAGAAAAAAATCCGATTTGTTCATCAAAGATCCATTATAAAATGTGCAAAATAAATTTCAATCATACCTCAAATTCAAAATTTATTATACTATCTATGATGCAATTTTAAAAAACCAATTTCATACACAACTTTGAACCTCCTTGCAAGTCTGAACAACAGTCAAACCCGTTAATGGTTCAGTGAGGAGGTTATTTCTATTATTTAAGTTATTTATATTTTGAATTTAACGGAATCGTCACTATTACTACCAATTTAATACCATTATCTCATGACCTATACCGAAACGTGACGCGAAACGTCGCGACCGGAAATTGCAAACCTCTTTTCAACAACCGACCAAATAAAGACCTTGTAATTTTGTTCTGATTCACTCGCATTCAGAATATTAATCTGATACTCAAACGTATAAAAAAAGTACGACAACTGAAGAACAAAGATGATTACATCCTCACAGGCAGTGAACAATTGAAAGAAATGCTACTTGCGTGTTTTACGCAATATTACCAGCGTATACAAGCACTTACATTATCCCCATTAACATTAAAGTACTCAGACAAGAAGACTCTTCTGGTGCGATTGTCTGAGCGCAGCCAGCCAAGACGACATCACGCTCCGAGAAACGCACAGATGGGAGAGAAAATCGTACTAGTTGGCGGGAAGGACTTTTTCTAAGTACAAATGACGAACCGAACGCAATTTTTATCTGACAATGATTTCGATATAGCAAACTGTCGGATGAAAGTAATTCATATAAGGAGCAGTTGATCGTTTATGTGGGAGCATTTGCTTCCATTGTCTCTTCTAGTGTACTATGCCGCGCGCAAATCGATTGATGCAACCACGGATAGCGATGAAGATCAAAATATTGTTTTCGTTACATGTGCTGATGCTCTCGGTTTCTGTGAATTGTATAAGTGATATCAGAAAGTATCAGGATAAAGTGGTTAGTTTTCTTTTTCGGTATATGTGAGGTATCCAAGAATCAAATCGAAATCGGTTCTTCTTATTGTAGAACGTAATAAGTCAAGATGATCGAAGAGCTGCCGATACGACCGGAATCAAATCAGGACCGGATTTGCACATCAGTTCCTCAGAGGCTAAACACAATTACTATTTACCACCAGGCAAGTATCTGTATAGTGTATAGACTAGACAGTATCAACGTCTTTATGAACATCGTTATGTACTTAATTATCAGCTTACGATTCGGGTGGATATGATCATGGACCAGAGCATCACCACCCCTACTACGACCCATCTCCAGTATATTACAACCCTGGTTATTATGGCTATCAGGATCATGGAATACACGAGCATAAACATCACGAAGTTCAGCACGGATCTACTGGTCATAAAGGAGGAGGAATTTTCAATGTACGTATGTATATAACTTATTGTTATCACAATGAAAATCACATAATATGCAAAATATAAATGTGCAGATGATTACGCTTGATCAAGTTTCAACGGTAAATTTTCATTGCATTATTGGTTTTGAACCTATAAACTGAATAATTTGCCCTTTTCAAGTGCTGGAAGTCTTAATTTCCATGGTTTCCTATGCTGAGATTTTCCAACAGTATTTTTTTGTGCACCATCGAACTTACAACTATAAGCTAAACAATTATCTTCCTCTTCCCAAAAATCCCTGTCACCCTTTTCTATTGCTAAAAGTTTCAACCTTAAATTCCACCCTCCCATACTAATAAAGTTTTCATTCCTTCTTCCGTTCCAAATGTAGAACCCATTTCAGTTCAGCCCTATCAAATAGCCTCGATTGATTGATCGCTCTTCTCAACTTACCCTCCCGGGCCATTTTGTTTTGTTTATTACCATTTTTCAAACATACTGCATTTCCATAATTGTTATTTTTACTTCCTACTTAATACCCAGATCTCGCTACCATATTCCATTATTGTAGAAGTGCGTTGTACCTATATTTTTCATTCTAACGCTCTGTCGAGTTACTTTCTTCCTTGGTATTTTACTTAGTGCATAATATAAGCTGCTGTTTTTCTTGGATTTTCTGGTGCTTTCTAAATCTTTTATTTTTGTACTTAATATTCATATTTTCTTATATTACAATTTTCCTTCAATATCCTTCCTTCTAATTCTTATGCTATTGTTCTGACAGAAAAGAAGTTAAAACTACTTCCCTTTTGTTGGTCTTCAATGCTTTCTGAACATCTACTTGCTCAACCATTATAGCTTATCAAAGCAATACATCAAAATATGTCTGCATATCAGAGATTACCAAAAGCGATTTAATTAGCTTTTATTTAGTCCCTTCCAAAATTCAAACGATAGGCAATTTTTGATCGCACCAGTTCATATATTGGTCACTATTTAAATAATAACTAATAAAAACATCGTCAGTTTTCAAATAAGTCAAATTTTGCGTAATACAAAGTCACATAACCTCAAAATTGATACTATGGTATCAGAAAACCAGAGGCAATTTGTTTGCTTAACTTAAACTGGATGAATATTAGAGTTGCTCAATTTGTGCCAAACGCCAGTGGCAAGCGCACAAAAGTTTACACATGAAATAAATGGTCAGAAATAAGTTATAATATGTACTCAAACATTTACAGTATTAAACGTCTTTCGTGATATCACAAAGTGACTAACACATAACCACACACATAAACACAGTTTTTTATCTTTCAACTCCATTTGATTCTTTTTTCAACATGTTCACTAGCGGCTGGAACAAATCTTTGTAACGATGCCCCACTTGGTAATTTTCAGTCCAAACATTTATTTCAAAGGCAGACATATGCTTCGTTATCTCGTAATGAAACGGTAAATTACATAAAATAAAGGTAACATATACATTAAATTTAAATTTTTCAGAGAGTCGTATACGACCTTCTTTTTGAAGGATGCTGTTTGCTATTTGCGTAACGTTGACAATCCCTTTTGGACCAACACGTTAAAGAGATATTACAAACTACACATTCAATTTTAACGCAATCATAATTCAGATTCGGCATTTCTGCTATAAATTGTTTAACTTTTTCCAACGAAGGTCGTTTTCGTGACAACATTTTTAAAACAAACGTGGAACTACAAAATAGTATTTACGGCAGCGTACATGTGTACACAAGAGATCTCGTTGAGACTCGCAGTTATACTGAAGGATGCATGGAATCTCCGCCACTGCCCGTTGGCGCTAGTGAGCACCCCTAATAATCAATTGCCCAAGTAATATTAATTGATCCTAGTGAGCAACTCTAATGATTAATATGTCACTAATTGAAGTCTTTACTTTTGTATACAATTTATAATTCTATATGAAACATCCACATTCATGGTATGCATAACACATTAATATAGTGTTTAGTGACATCCCATACCAATCCATATTCCTACCTAACCTTAATTGTATTATCCTTTCAAAAAATCCTACCGCATCACAGTTCCGCCATCGCATACAAATCTAATTTAAAGGACATTCGCATTTTTACGACCAGCTTCCCCCCTCACCAACGTCTCTGTGTCCCGACTAATTTTAAAAGTCTTCCTCCTCTCAATCCAAGCGGCAAATCGAATTAGCAAAATCTCGTACGCCAACAGCTAGCAGTAGTACGGAAAAAAGAAAAAGACAATGATACTTCCACTCGTGATTACAGACACTGGCGCTGAAGGGCATATTAATCCCGTTAGCAGGTATCGCCCTCCTAGGAGCCGCGGCGGCCCTGTCCACCAACCCCGTCCTACTGCAGTTGGGTGTCATAAACGGAAGACGCAAGAGGTCGTTAGTGTACCCGGCTAATCCCAAATTAAAACCGTATAATGAAAATTTTACGTAGGATTACGTGTTTACGTCAAAATTTGACACTTGACAGTCAGTGTGACCAACTCCAAAATGTTTAAATATAAATGTAACTAGAGAGTAACTAGTATATATAAATTATTATATATAAACAATTTAATTTAAAGATATAAATAAATATATTTTATAAAATGATACAACGAAAAAAGTTTAACTTTCTAAAAATCGATTCTTATTAAAAAAAACTGTAATACCTGATTCCATAGTGAATGTTTAATTCATATGTTATAAAATTAGGACGGAGCGTTTTCTTTTAGCCCCTCAATTTATAACAGAAGTATTAGAACTAAGGCTTATCCAAACGCCTTGTTCGAACAGTTTAATCCGATTGGCTCCCGAATAGCCAGCGTTCGGTGGGTTAACGACCGATAACTTGACGCGGCACTCGTGCCCCGAACGAGATGCATTTTTTCTATCCTCCTCTTGGTGCTGCGTTCGTATAGAGATCCAAAAATGTACACACGGCAAAGATGCTGGCGTAACACACGCAGCAATTTAACATCGATTAAACTTTCCGAGAGATATTACTGTAAATACAGACAGCTTTCAAAATAATTGACGAGTTGGCAAATGTGGGGTAAAAAAAGAACAGATATTATTACGGCGTTCGAAATTAAGATGAAAATCGTGTGACAGATCAAACACTAGAGCCTAGAATGATCTGTTTCACGAAGAACTGGGGTCTGAACTTCCTGTTTAGCACGAATTACTGCTTTATTTAGAAAGCGTTACTGGAGTATTAAAAGGAGGATGTCGATCCAGTTTATCTCTCATAATTGTCCAATTAAACTATTAGGCAGGGAACTGCGTTTTTTGGTAGCGAAGCGCTGGTATAAACGAAGCATTAATTCGCTGTTTGTCTTAGCAATCATTATAACCCTTATAGGGACGTTCAAAAGCAGAATTAAATTAATACAGACCATGTCCAAAATAACTAACAATTAACCGTATGTTTTCTACAAAATCTTCAAGAACTGCCGCTAATAATTCAACATAGCGTTCTCCAGTCAATGTACCATGGTAAAAAAATAGGACCAATAATGTATGAATTTAAATTTTGTCTGCTCCAATAATGTTTATTCCATTTGTCACACATACCTGAATTAGAAAAATTGGATTTGTCGGACCATAAAATGACCTCAAAATTACCCAGACGCGCATTACAGTTTCAGTAACCAGTTACAGAAAATTATTCTCCTTTGTGCGTCTCCTGGTAGCAAAGCATGCACTTCTTTTTTCTGATATGGATCTTCTTTTAATGAAGCCGTCTGGCTTAAGTCTTCTCGGCCTCTGGGCTTTCTGCATTGAATCTCACAATTCTTGTACCCACGCACTATCCAACCCATTATCAAATCCTTGCACCCTGTACCGGTTCTGGGCCAGTGGGTCTATATAGTTCTTTGGGTTCACTTTTGGTTTCTCAAAGACTGCCTAAAATGTGATATGCAGCCTCTATTGACCCTTCACGCAGCCTATAGTTTGGATCCTCAATGCCAACCCCAAACTGTCTTCTTATTAATGCCTAAAGATTCTGGCATAACTTTGCCTGGTTACATTATTCCAGTGTTCTCTATGTTTTTTTCGTACTGCGATTTTAGACACTCCCAAAGCAGATTCTGAGCATACGTATGAAGTAATTAATCCTTTCTTCGCTAGGAAAATTAATATAATTTTCTCATTGCCTACGATTCCTGCATGTCCAGGCACAACAAAGTAACTTTATTGTGTTCCGCGAGTACGTTCAATTTCCGTATGCACTCCCAAGTCAGTCTTTATGTCACTTTGAAGTGATCTTATCGTTTTCTGTTGCGTACACCTCTGCTTGTACCACAGTTGTGTATTTTCCTACTGGGATGGAGATTTTCACATCTCCCACCTCACTATTCCAGCTCTAGACCCACTCTTGGTCTTTGACCCGTCTGTAAACCAGACCATTTTCTCAAGTCTGCCGCTGTATGCTAGTCCTCCCCAACATTTTCAATCCGTTATTTCCACCTAGATTAGATCTGATTTCATCTCTAATAGGTTTGCTCCCACATGATTTCCAAATTTATTATGCCCCAATTGTGCATACCTGCTGCTTGGGTGTTTTTGCAATCGGAAATAACCCATTCTTGCCTTCCCCATTATCACCACATAAAGTGGTGGGAGATTTAGAAGGGATTCAATTGCTACTGTCGGAGTTGTCCGCACAGCTCCTGTTATAATAAGCAAGCCTCGGTGTCTTCTGAGTTCGGTTATAGCAGTTTGCTGCTGCATCTTTGTCCACCATACTAAGGATGCATAAGTAACCAGGGGTCTAACCACCGTAATGTACGTCCAGTATATTATTCTTGGTTTCAATTCCCATGTTGTTAATGGCTTTTCCTGGCTAACATAAGTGGTGTCTGCGCCCTTTTCTGATTCTCTGAAGTTGCCCGTTTCAAGTAAGCCTTGGGTTAAGGATTTTATTTCCTTAGTCAACGTTATTTCTACATCTTTGCATTCTGCCCAGTATTACGTTGTTAAATTAACCTTGAGTTAGAATGACAAGGTCATCCACACATCCCAAGGTTTTGTGCCCGTCTTGGTCCAGTTTATTTAGTAACCCGTCCATGACAAGGTTCCACAACAGCGGGGCCAAACGCGACACCCATGTTTCCATATTTCAATTCTCCATATCTCCAATGATAACGAAGTTAGCAATGGTGACCGCTTAAATTTAGATACGGTGTATATGCCAATTTTGACATTTGACAGTCAGAGTTACCGACTCGAAATTAATAAAGTCACTAGAATTTATCTTTATGATTTTCTTTAATGAATAATTACTTATATAAAAACAACTTCCTACCCCAATAGACTCTATTAACTGTGAGTTAAAGTGTATTTGAAATCTCCACCATCATTGCGAGGAAAATAATCCTTATCTGGATCGTAAAGCCATCAGTTCTACCATTATTCTCATGTTAAGACGCGAGAATGCGATTACAACTCTGAAGTGGTTGTAATAATATATAAAACGGACCTAACTTCCTTTGTCTGTATTGCAATGATCATAAAAGGGTTTCTTTTTTCTTTATGGGCTGGGTCTGTAGTTATATTCCATACATAATAAAACGAGCAATAAAATCTAATATAATTGACGGTCGTAAATGCGGACGTAAAAATTCCCTTTCAGTAGGAGTAAATAAATTAAATTTAATATACGGAACTAGTATGTGAAAGTATTGAAAGAGAGAGAAAATCTACAAGTCATATAAAATTTCAATAATCGGACTTCTGTACGTAGGGTCATCTGTCAAACCGTTCTAAAATTCTAACCATTACTATGCACATCAGTTCAAATTTAAGTGATAAAATACAGTTGATTGTTATTATATCATTATTATGTAATTCTGATGCTCCAACATCAGCATTTAAATTTAAATTTACCGCCATTTCATCTACAAACAGATTCTCCTTCACACAGACAAGCCAGGCGTATTAGTCATCAAACAGTTCAGGGCCGATAGTTCAAATAAGGCTTGTGCAACAACGTTGAAGATGAATGCATTTCCAATATTAAGGGTATCGCCACGTACCCAAAAAAAATCGAAAACTAATCGAGACTTTTTGAAAATGAAAACTAGTTGAGCCGAAATTTAATAAACACCCGTCCAGCAACCAGCAGTTAATTTAAAAGAAATGGAACATATTGGGAACAGCCCATATAGAATTAATGTTTCCGCCCAGATACCAATTGCGTGTAGGAGTTTGTGTCGGCGATAGATTCCTATCGATATTTTAAGAGTTGAACACGAAACTTGTATCGTTTGGATATTATATTGTAAGTTAATTTTATTCGTGCCTCTATGAAATAAAAAATTGAATTGCCAGCATTAACTTCAGTTTATTATAGTCGTTTTATGTAATTTTATGACAAAAAAAAACTCATGATTTATTTGTTTGGAGACCTAAACCAGGTTTGTTCTTCCTGTCAAATGTAACACATGAAAGACATCATAGATGGCGTAAACATCAAATAACCTGTTGTGCTAACGTCAAAAATATTTAAAATAAAATAGGTAATGCACAACGAATATACTTAAATAACGTATTAGAAACCAACATATGTCACTAAATACAATACGACCTATGTATATTTTATAGAAAAAAGATGAATGCTATGTATTATAAAAACATACGGGTAAAAAAGGCAGAGTTCAGTTGTAATACCTTATACAAATGCGCACATTTAAATATGCAAATGAATTGATGTTTATAATTTATTACTAATTGATCTTTACGTCAGTTTGTGAAAGTGCACTTGAAGTTATATAAATCACCTTTAATTCCCAATAATATGTCTTGACATAGCAGATGTTAATTAAAGTGAAATATTTTGCTACTATCTAACAAATAAAAACAACAAACTTGTATAACAATGATAATAACAAATACAAACTAACTCCACACATAAAAATCGAATTATAATTTCACTGATACAGTATATTGACACTCAAACATGTTTGTTTAGTTTATTGGTTGCTGAGCTATCATCAAAATGAGACCTTGCCTATATATACACATTTTCAAAGAACTCGTCTGTTTGTAACGGTTTAAGGATCCTTGAGAGCCCGATGTGTCATAAAAATATAAAATCCGATTAATAAAATTTAAATGTAGTGTAAATTTCACCGAAAACTTTTTTAATTAACTGGGAAGAGCGATGTGAAAAAAATTGCATTAAAACTTACCAAAACTTAGTCCCGAACAATCAAATTTAATTACTGATAAAACTGGTATCCCGGCATATGTATTTATTCTAGGTTATGATAACCCAAGATTTCAAATATCTGCGCAAAGCATTTAAAATCAAAACATAAACACAAGTTTAAGCACACATTCTGAATGAAGGAGACACTATTTCACTAACATTGACACTCACGACATCTCTACGTCTATATGTACCGCGTATATTTGTAAACTAATTAGAAGAAACCGTTAAAGGATAAATTCTTTAATCGAACTAAACGGTACCCGCCATATTGTTCAGATATAAATCGCGAAATGTGTTCAGCCAAACGCATGCATGCGCAAAGGAATCTCACGGCCAACTAGAGTGCATCAGTTTTTCTTGGGACACCTTAAGGAGGCGAAGCCTCTGGAGTGGATGACGATGACCTCTTGTCTTTAAACCGGCACAAGTAGTAGAATTATGTATCATAGACATGCCTACAATGTGCAGACCAGTACTAATAGTAATATACCCACTACTAGGTTTACGTAGCACCTACATATGTATGTGGTTTAATAATACCTACTAGATGAGGATATAAAACAGGACCTACTGGTGATTTTAGGTATCAAGCTTTTTTATTTCATTTAATCAAGATGCCTACGCGTTCTTTAATATACATATGTAGGGTTTGTATCCTGTCAATCATATGACCACAATTTGGGTATAAATTGATGATTCTTAGTAAATTCCTAAAATCCCTAAATTGTAATATGTAAGACATATTACAACTACACTGGAAATTGTACAATAATTTACCGAGAATGTTATAAATGCAGAGGACAAAGCAAAGAAAAAACAAAGTAAACGAGGTTAGATGGAAATTCATAAAGTTGATACTATTGTTTACATATTTTTTATATTTACAAACACATACCGTAGTGTGATGTGTTGCAGGTGTTTATTTGGAAACAGAGATGTTCGTTTCAACTATAGTCCATTCGGCTTTTAGAAAACAGTGCAGGGCTCTTATGTAACTAATTGTATCCCTTTCTAGTTGCATAATTAACATATAGAACTATCTCACTTACTGTTACAGTTGTCAAAATTTTCAAACAATTTGAATAAAATGAAATTAGCTACATGTTGTTGTACCATCTTACCAATGCCTTATCCGTTGTTTATCTGTTTATTTTTATTGTATTAAGTTCTATACTTCGGTAATTATTCTCTTTCCTAGATCTATTGGTTTAATATGTAACAATTTATTCATCCATAAGATAATACTATATATTCGGCATACTACACATGTTCACAGTTGACAGGGTATGTGAATAATAAAGTGACATCTGAATATCAGCTCTACAAATATTAAAATATAAAATTTCCCCATGATACTCCTAAATATTTTGGTAAATTATTTCAACAAAATCTGATTCATTCAGCAATGATGAAAATTTAATTTTTCGAACATTACACAAAGAATGCAGGTCCCATAAGTGTATTACATTTTGCTTTGTGACCGTACTTTATTTACATGTTTACCCCAAAGAGATGTGGCAACACTGTGCGATATTCCCATAACCTCTGTACTGTTTTCTAAAAGGCTAATAGACTATAATGTTACTTTACGAAAATTGACAAAAGTTGTGAACCTGAGATTTTTTCGACATGTATTAAATCTGACGTATTATGGCAATTAAAACTTTTTAACTGGGATAGTGGATTTTAAATATAAACTTGTAGAAAATAATGCAATTGGTTTGGCAGATGATAGATACAGGATGCCAGGTGATATAATTAAGAAACTAGAAAGTTTATATAAAGAATAGTAGTTTCAAAATGGACGAGCACCAAGCTGCGCTTTTTTCAGCTGTGGCAGCGACGGCCATGCTATCGACATTTAGAGCTATGGTATTATATATATATATATATATATATATATATATATATGTCTATTTCTCTCGGTTCTATCCAGAATATCCATTTCTGCGGCGGTGGCTTCCGGTTTGAAACTACTGTATGTAGTTATTCTAATAAACAAAGTTTGTTACGTTAAGTTGCATGCGGTACACGTGCAATCCTCAATGAAACAAAAATAATGCCTTGATTTAAAAATACGCATTAAGGAGGCCGTGATGTGTACTATTTTGTGTGCTAAGGTTGACCAATGGATGGCGCTGCGGCAGAGAAAATAAAAGACATGCGCACCATCAGGATACTATGTAAACGCAAAAATCAATATACTCAATTATTATACACCTACAATCGTAAAGAGAAAGTGAATCACTTCTTCAAGCCGCAAATAGTGTCTCATAGCGAAAAATACTAAATTTCATTCTATCGTAAACAGGTTTCTTAAAAAAATAACCTTAGTTAACTTTGATGCGTAATATGCAACTGCAAAATTTTATTGCACTTTTGCAATAAACTACTTTCACAACGCATTTCAATACAATAAATGTATACTTTTTACACGATCTATATAAAGAAATTTTTGAAAGAACGTATTTTGAATGTTTGCTCAACAAATAATAAATCATTAGGGCACAAAAGTCTATTTAATATAGTCGCAACTAACATGTGTTAGCTGGTTAATAATGTTTGACTAGAAATAAATTTTGCAATAAAAATTACAATCACACCTATCACATGAAGTGCAGAAACATACACATACGTAGGATTAATCATTAACGCGCTAAATTCTTCCAGATTTCGAATCAACGATTACAATTTTCATTTGGTACAACACCGTAGTCGTATTGTAGGTGAAAATATCTTGATATTCAGAGATCGTACAACCACCTTTTATGAGGCCATGTATAACATCATAACACTGTATTATTGCCTTTAAGCGACGACATATTTATCACTTCCTGTTCACGAATGTTAAAATCTTAACTGGTCGATGCCAGCAGAGATTCCTATTACGTTAATACGGTGCTTTTTTCTTTCATTGTCGGATTACCACCATAACCACACATACGATTTATCGGCGTTAAAACACGAGTTTATTTTTCTACCGTGTTATTTATTACAAGCACATATTAAACAGGAACACTTTAATGGCACATTATTTATTAATTCGATTTTGTACGAGTGATATCTTAAAAAATACATTTATAATCTTATCGCGGACACCCATTTACTTAACCTAAATTGCCATATTTATTATTCGCGTTCCGTATGTTCATCTATATCTATATAAAAGGATTCAGTGCTATACTAAGCGTAAGTTACACAAGCAGAGGATAATATCCAAAAAGCACAACGCTAAACAAAATTTAACACTTAGGTTATAATAAGTCACACACTCTATGATGAAGAAAGTTGAGAATACCATAAAACGTAACCATCGTAGCAGATAAATACATGGCTTTTATATTTTAACCCCAACGTTCTTGGTGAAAACGTTCAAGTACTAATTTAGATGACGAACATCAAATTTTGGTTCAGCAAAATTCTAGTCCCTATGATTCTATTAGTAACCTGTCAAAAACGTCAGAAAGTACAGCATGAATTTATATGATTCTGGAAATTACCATCATACCTGGATGTTATACGTTGCGTACATAAGGATACTGTCGATTATTGTTAGTAAATAATGTACAAAGTAATAAAAACACAATAAATTGTACTGCACTGAACCGAAGATTAAAACACTTAAAACAAAAGGCGTGCCAACATAAGAGTACCGTTATACTATAATAGTAATACATAGGGACTATTAGTTTTAAAATATTGTCCTACATTCACAAAACAACCATTAAAGAGAAATACGAGATCTATACATTTTTGTTGGAAACACGCAACTTCACGCTATTGCATTACAGCGCCCTCCGGGTTGGTACACAGCCAAACATGAAAGTACTGCGGAATCGCGCTTACGAAATATGGCGCGACATTTAAAAGTCAGATATGTTTCGATTTTCCGTAATATCATCACTGTTATATGTCTACTAATAATGAGTCGTATTTACATCTCTCATTTAATTTAATAATGCCGTCACTACAATTTTAATTCGGTTTTTGATCATTTCTGAGAATAAAATTTTTCGCCAACAATCGTAATATTCACAGTAAAAATTATAATTATGTAGGATATATTTTTATTTTTAAATTTGCCGCCGATACTGTTTATTCTCATAGTTGGTGCTGCTGGAGGAGAGTGGACTAACTTAGGGACGGGGGGAGGGGGGG
>JARFOC010001281.1:66535-84812 GCA_031763485.1 Osmoderma eremita
CCCCCCCCCCCCCCCCCCCCCCCGCCCGGTCGGAAAGGGAAAAGCCGAGTTATGTTTTTTATGTACTGATGATGAGTTATGTTATGAATATAGTTGTATAGAAAATACTGTGTTGAAGATTTAATATTAACTGTCCAAGCAATCCTATCCGCTACAATCAAAAATGTAGCTACGGCATTGTCAGATTAAAGAATAGGTGAAAATATTGACTAATATGTTTAATTAGCAGAAATCACAGCCATATCTCAAAAAAACGTACAAACTCGAAAGTTTAGAAAAATAAAAAATTCTGAAAACAGAAAAAGAAACAAGCAAGTAATTATAAATATAATAAAAATTTTAATTGTTAAAATTGATGATGGCGCCTCTTCATTTTGTGTTGGTGATAGGTGATAGGTGATAGGTGATAGGTGGTGAAATTATTGTCCGAAGAAGAAGAAAGTGTAACAGAAATGCAGTAATCATGATCAACTAGTTGAAAACAAATATTCTAAGATGAATTTTCACTACCTGGTTCTAAAAAAAGTAAATTACCTGGTTCATTTTCAGAACTGGATGATAATGGAGATAATCCTTCATTACTAACTTTCCAATAGGGTGCATGAGGGATAGCATTACAATTAAGGTACTTCTTTAGAGAATGATAATTATAATGGGAACTATGGAGGTGCCTAGAGCATATTCGAAGATGTTGTACATTTGGGGAATTATGTGGGTGACATATTTTCTTCCAACTTGTCAATGTTGCTGGATGATTTGGGAACGTATGAAAGCGAATTGATTCTCTATCCCTATAATCGCCTGAACACCGGGAAATTTACAACACTTGTGAGCATGTCGCAAATAAGATCTAAGAAAGAAGTTATTTAAAAAGCATTTATTACTTACGTTTAGAATATCACAAAGAATGACGTTTAACACTATTGTCGGTTGTGGTACGCTAGCGGCGCCTAGCGGGAAAAGCGACACTACATCGTAGTGGGTGGGACAAGAGAAATTATAATAAATCAATTTTAAAAAATCGGAAATTTTCTTGCAATTCATACCAAAGTATCACATTTATAAATATTTGAGGTTAGCCGCATTTTCAACATAAAACATTACGTTTTTCGCAGTATTATTGCCAACATTAATTCAATTACTGGAATTCGATTTCTCGTTCATTAATGATTGGTGGCACTGCCTCGGGTTGGTACTTGCGACTTGCAGCTATATTCGCTTGTTTTTCGTATACCTCTTCATAGGGATGCTTACAGTGTTACTTTAAATTTTCGTAATAGCAAACACTGTGAAATACAAACATGATAATTTCCTAAATAAAAAATATAGAAAAATAAAAAAGATTTTCATGCCATACCATATTTAATACCTTTCTGCACATGTGTTTTAAAATTTTATCAAACTTAGCAGATATGCCCCATAGTTTTATTATTCTAATATCTCAAAAACTTAATACTTAATACATAGCATGAATAGCAGCGGCGTATCTAACTACTGCCAGGGAACTGTGTTTCCCTGGTTAACACCTGCAACTGAGTGACCATTTACCGAAAACATCAAAAAACTAATCATTACAATGACGTGGCACAAACAAATCGTGCCGTGAGAAAATACAGGAAGTTATATGAAACTACATAACTACGATTACGTGTGTTACAAATGTATTATAATTATCTTAGAAAAAAGTCGATTTACCTCAAAATCACTGACAATAATTGATATCTCAATAAATAATGAGGCGTTAGTGCACTTGCTACATGATAATAAATTCAGGGTCACCACTTTGCAAATTGTAATGTAAATGCTGATTAATTTCACTTAATTGAGGTTCCATAATATTACTGGCAACCTTTCAGTGGTCAACTTACGTAAATCTGTAGCCACTTGACAAAAACACAGACGAAATGAAGAGAGGGTCGTTTTGCTCCGACGATCTTCGCTAATTACTATCCGGTACTGCAGTATATAAGGAAGATTGACTTGGCTTTTTGTTCAAATTTTATCACCGTCTTCTGCAAGATACTCTTTATTTCTTGAAAGGGAAAAAACGAAGGATGAAGTTGTTAATTGTGATTGCTATATTTGGTTTATCCTCTGTATTAGTGCTTGGTGTAAGTATCTTCTTAAAGATAATTTTGTGAAATGAAAGAATGGTTCTTTAGGAAACATTGCAAGAACATTCCAAGAAGGTGCTAGAGCAAATCATGGAGTACGGTCCCGATTGTGCTGAGAAACTTGGGGCAACTCCAGGTAAATTTTGAATTCTTTATTTCCGGGTACATTTCTATAGCACTGTCATTCATACACCTTTCATCTATCGTAATTTATTCTTGCCAATTTTTTTGACCGAACAGAAGACATAGATAAATTAATGAAGAAGCAAGAACCAGACAGCAAAGCTGGAAAATGCATAGTGCAGTGCGTCAACAAACGATTTGGACTTGTAAGTTAAGAGCTGCTCGATTATTCCTATCCCCATATTCGCAGTTTTGAAACATTTTAAAATTCTCTTTGTAGCAACTCGAAGACGGCAATATCAACAGAGGAGGCAAATTGGAAAACATAGAGAAAGTTAAGGCCATCGACGAGGATATGTACAATAAATTGAGCTCAGTTTGGAGTGCATGCAGTGAGAATGGTATGTGTATAATGAGAAATAGACTACTCATAGATGAATCGGGAAGAGCCGTATGTATATTATTTTTGTTATAGTTCCAAATGCTGATGATGAATGCGAAACTGGATGGGCCTTGTTCCAATGCCTGAAGGCAGAAGGCGCTAAACAGGGTATCGGTAAAGAAGCTTTGGGATTTTGAGATTTTACGGAAGCAATACTCCATTGCAAATTCTGTTAAAATATTTGTTGTGTTTAAGATTATTATGTAAGGTAATTGTGTAAAATATAATTGTTGCATCGATACCTGTGTTGTTATTCCATTTTTATGTATCGAAATACATCGGATCACTCCTTACCTAGCGACAAATTCATTAAGTCCGGACCCGTGTTTCGGGAATACGCGGATATATGTATATAATAAATATTTTTTGTGAGGTGACAAGTGATCTAATATAGTGTGTAATAATCTACTGCCCTACAATTCTTGTAATCTTTACTGTTCATATTGCAAATAATCAAAATCTTATAAATTAATTTATTATCAGGTATTTCTCTAACTTTAAATTTAAACAAAGCATTGCATATCTTACAACTAAGTATTTATTATATTAATTCGTATTTCTTTGCCATACTTATTATTACAAATTTTATCATTACAGAAATCAACTTTATTGCAATGCAATTTAAAATAGCTTTTTTTGTATGGATGTATTTAGATACGATATTCGTGAGGAGTGCAAAGCCATTCTCTGTACTAATCAATTATTACAATGGCCTATTTCATTTGAAACTCCCTCATTTTAACAGGAATTTCTTTCAAGAGAAATACAAAACATAATTGAAAACAAAACTTATGCCTTTCATTTAAACTAAATTAGACTGATAAAGAAACATTGATAGAAAACCTATAAATCTAACCTTGGGTTTCTCATCAGCTATGTATTTGAAGCCATAAAAATGCGTATCAATTAAATGACAACACCTTAAACATTTTATACATATACATGTGTTTACGGTATTGTGATTTTATTATCAAAGGGTAATTAAACATCTTAAAATATGATCATTAACATAAAAATATCTTAACAAAGTTGCATAATAAGAGAGATATTAATGTAAAAAGATGTAGTTATTTTTTTTATTTTTAAGTGGTTATTAACCACCATAAAAAAAGTTTTTTACGCTAAAACGATTCATCAACAAGTAGTGCAAAGTAAATGTAAACGATAGATTATTAGTGACTTTTTTACTAAGTAGGCTGATGTCTGTAACTTTTGCCATCTGTCAATCTGTTTGTTACTGCATTGCTGGTTTGATGTAAATTTTTCCGAATAAATCCTAATAAGGAAAGTACAAGTGGTCCATCGCACCAGCAGTAAATACGTTGACATGTTGTTAAGTTATTAAGTACGCCTGAATTCTGCTGCTGCAAGTCGATAGTACGTTGAGCGGTTTCCTAACAGGCCAACACGTATTCCACAAAAATTCACCGCTCTAGTAATCCGTGCACGAGAAACTGGTGTACTGCGAACACGTCAAGGTCGAGATGGTGGTCCCGAGCTGTGGAAAATCCACATGCTGTTCATCGAAATCATTTCCAGCATAGATTTTCGATAAACGTTTGGGCCGGACCGGTCAACGCACAACTTATTGCTCCATTTGTGTTGCCAAATCGAATGAATGGATATATGATTATCTCTTGTATTTGCAAAATCATTTGATGGAACTATTGGAAGAAGTTCCTTTGAATGCACGTCGACAAATGTGGTTTCTTAACGATGGCGCACCGGCGCATTTTAATAATTTAGTTCACCAACATTTAGATAATGTGTTTGAAAAAAAGTGGATTGGTCGAGGAGGTCCTATGCCATAGCATCATCGGTCGCCCGACGTTAATTCCCTTGAATTCTACTTATGGAACGTTGTAAAGACCATGGTCTACCTACACCAACAACATGATTGATTTAGATATATTAAAATAATTTGGCAAAACTCTCACTTTTATAAGAAGACGTTAAAATATCTTACAAATGAATGACTTTAGATATAGAGAATGCTTAATAAAACTGAAAGTAACTAAACTATTCTTTCTTTTTATGATATAAAGTACAGGTTGATCCATTTAAAATAATTGAGAAATGAATGTATTTGAGTTTAGACTCGCCCCGTATTCAGTTCTGACAATTTTGAACAAATGTCACTTTGCTATAAAAGTGGACCAATATCAAAAATCTATGTTTGTAAAAGGAAAATTTCAGACTGTGTCATTTGCAGTATACAGGACCTTGACCTACAGTAATTTGCATATAAAATTGACCATAACTCTTGACACATGCTGTATAACTCAATGAAGTTGTATATTGGGGGGTGTAAGGCATGAGCTTAACCGAAATCCGAAATAATATGCAGGATGTTCCATTTAAAAAAACCTATTTGGTTCGCCCTGCTGATATGAAACACTCTGTATATATGAAAATAATTTTAAAATGTTAAGTTCAATACTGTCTACAATTTTCGTTAAAAACTTTTTTTTTGATATCTTATATGATAACGGATATATCAAGCTTTGACACACTAATGCGTCAACCTGTAACGCATAGAAAAAAGGAAAAAAGGTAAAGCGCTCTATGCGTAGTTGGTGGCAAGATGAAATTAAAATATGAATACGGATCACTACATATTGAAGTAGATTGTATAACAGCGAAATTTTCCTCGCAGTTTATACGTAGGTAGCAGTTATTTAAAGAAGCTCTTCTCAATCATCTTTGCGTCAAACAAATTAACTTAGGTTATATTATCATCAAAATTAACATAATGATATCACAGGGCAAGTAAATCAGAACGCTCACAGTTTTCTATACGTTTTATTCCCGCATCGCATAGAATAGGAACATAGTCTTAATCATACATCATTATTCTTTTTAAGTCAAAAAATTGTAACCCAACATTAGATATACTAATAATACACTCTTACCATACTACGATATTTTATTTTAAGCATCCGACATCGCTAAAAGTATATAATTATCATTAGAGAATATATAATTACAGATATATACATTTTAATATTATAACCTCAATTTTTTTTAATTACTCAACCAAAAAACTGCATATGTAGCAAATAACATAGAATTTTGACAGAACCACACGATTATCCTTATTTTTTACATTCTGTTATTGAATATAAGTATTACAGACACAAAAACATGTACCAGAACGTTGAATCTTCAGAATATGTACCAACTAATGCTATTTTGTCTCATTATCGGCCTGATAGGCTCTGAAGCAATGCCAAAGGTATGCTGAATTCATTTATATTTATGATGAGTTACTTACATATTTTTCTTACAAATTAATATGTAGTTGCAAGTTTTGTTTCGAGAACACGCTTCCGCTAAGGGCACTGAATGTCTACCTGAAGTAGGATCCAGTACTGGTACGTACCATTTAATTTGTAGTATTAGCATTTTTTTCAAATTTCGCGCGTCAGAAAAGAGCTTGAAGTAAGTCAATATGGGTGATAATAAAGATGGATGTAAGAAATTTCTTGGAAGGGAGAAATATATGTTTGGATTTGTATTGTATTTATTGAATAAAACTCATCCATAAGATACTAAGTATACATTTCAAAGAAATTTTACAAAAAAAAAACTAAATTAGCTGTTTGGTTCTAGACGAGTTGGAATCGATTGTCGATTTTGCATTACCAACTACTAAAACTGGAATGTGTCTTATAACTTGCATACACGAAAAATTCGGAATGGTAAATATGTAAATTTTGTGTGGTACGTTTATAATTTTGAAACCAAAATATTTAATTCTAAACAGCAAAATAATGACGGCAAAATGAACGAACCTGGAACTCTAGCTTTTTTAAAACAAGTTGAAGACGATCCTGTGTATTATAGTTTAGTAAGAGATCTTTTTACCATGTGTTTGAGGACAGGTAAATACGCAGTCCACCAAAAAGCAATTTGGGGAATATCCATCTTGATTAATTTTTTTTTTAGTTTCCAATGAAGATGAGAAATGTGTCATTGGAAGTAATTTGATGCGTTGTTTGGTCCTGAAGGGAAAGAAAACAGGCGTATTTGATCCCTAAACCAGATGATTTTTTTACGTTTGTGAAACAGTTTGCAATGTAAACGATTTGATTGCCGAAATACATTATATATAAACAACAATTTCATTAAGATATAATTTATAGAAATTTTAGTTGATTCTTGAACTGGTCTTAATTAATATTATAACGCATCTCTAAGCCAATGAAAACTTCAACTATAAAATAGGTACACTTGGAAGTACAAGTTTATTTGCAACAGAATAATGGAAGCTCAACAGTTTCATGCATAATAGGAATTTGTTCATAATATCCAGCACACTTACAAATAATGTGGAACACACTGTCCTTATTGAAAGGTATTTTAAAAACCATTCGTTTTCTTTGAAATTAGTTGTCTCATTATTAAAACATTCATCAAAATCTTTTAATAAAGCATCTTAAAGCAACATAACCTAAAATTATTATTTTTCAGTTTGCGATAAACATTAATATATCACAACGCAATTAAGTAGTGTTATGACACTTAACTTTGTAACAAAACACAAAGCCTACTTCAATTATAAATTCAATTGTATTACCTTCAGGTTAGCGTTTTGACAATTTAGTTTAGTCGATCATTGACGTTTTAATGTAATCACCATTTTCTATTTTTGTTTTGACATATTGAATTGGAGAATCAGGTTTGTCAACATAAAACTTAGTTCACACGAACAACTTAACAAAAAAATATATCAAACTTTAAAAATAACACGGTTGAATTTTAGCATAAAGTCGTTAAGTGCTTAAAACAACTCCAATACTACAGATTCCAATCAGGATTTCATTTCGACATCTGGTGTGACATAGGATTTTATTTTAGGACCGCTGCTTGTTCACGATCTTTAAGTAGAAGGCGTTATACGAAATTAATAATGCAATTATCAAGATTGATAATGAGGATTTAAGTGGTTGGTTTGATTGTTACTTAACCTTTATACTTGATATGTTTCAGCTTTTTAATGCCTTTTTCAAAGAATTGGTCCGCGGCTTCAGCGAATACAGCGCGTTAATTTTGTCCAGGAAATCCTAAGGATATATCCCGATCGACATTTCAAAATTCATCGCCACACTAGAAACAATTAAATGAATCCCCAGATTCAATCCATTACATATTAACTCCATAATTACTTGCTATACATCACTGTAATTGCCCAATTGTCTAGAATAATGTTTGATTTCCCTTCGGGGGAATAAGCAATTTATACTAAACGATTAGATTTCCATAAATTAACTCCCTCAGATCATGTAAACGGTATCGAAGCTGTGAATGAGATCTTCTACGAGGCATTACAAATGGATAGGAAAACAGTAGGAAGTTTCCTACAGATTATTTCACCTCATTATCCAGTAAATGCAAGTATTTTTCATCATATGACTGGGCGGACACAAAATTATACGGTTCGTGTTGTTAAATTACCATTCTATTTCCGCAAATGACCCTGTTATAAAAAGATGCATTCGCTAACCGTTTTGTTACAGTTTGCAATCTCTCATTGCGTGCTGTTTTATTGAAATGAAGTCTATTATGATATTCAGTGCTTTAGTAGGAATTGTTACTTGTGTAAGTATCTTAATCCTGTAGTAATATTTCATTCTCAATAGGTATTAAGACTGTTTCAATTTTCGGACAGATTGACCAGAAGTTTCTGGACGAAGCTAATGCTAGAATGGCAAAAGTCGTTGACCAATGTGTTGAAGAAGTTGGGGTTACAAAAGGTATTATATACAGTCTGATTTATTACAATCTATAACCAGCATTTGAAGATGGAATCTGATGCTACTTTAAGCAAAAATATTATTATGAACATAGCCCTTTCCTCTAATTCATGAAAATTGAATTAAAGAGAAATAAGTTAAAAAATGGAAATTCGAAAAGTCGTTAGCTAATCAAAGTCTTGGAATACTAGACTCGACATTTTCCACGTTTCTTTTGTTGTGAAGACTAAATAGAGAACATGTTGTTGAAATTCCTTAATTATTTTAAACTTTTTAGTATATAGATTAGATATGATATTTCTAATCCAATTTTCGCCATAACCTTTCAACCATTCTTTTAATATCCACAGATGATTTAGCAGAACTTATGGACGTTCGTTTCCCATCTAAGAAAGAAGCAAAATGCGTCTTGGCTTGCTACCATAAGAAATACGGAATTGTAAGTGTCTCCATTTGATAAGATATTTAACCTTGAATTGAAACCAATACCCTAAATTTAGCAAAACAAAGATGGCAAACTGGACAAGGCAGCATCGTTAGAAGCGATGAAACATCTTAAAGAAGGAGATCCAGAAACCTACGGTAAAGCCGTTCAATTGTTCGACACCTGCATGGATGAAGGTTAGAATAGATCAATCAATCAGCTTCCATTTTTTCAAAATACAAAAACTTATTTTAGTTCCAAATCAAGATTGTGAATGTCAGACTGCTGCTATCTTCATGTACTGCTTTAATGTTTATGGAAAGATGGTAAATAAGTGTCTAATATCTTGTAGTAGAAACTAAATGTAATTGGTTTTGTTTTCAGATGGGTCTAAAACCTGGAATGGTTCCTATGTAATTTCTGATGTATGTAAATCGCAGACGTACACATATCTACATAAATATCGTAAGAATGTTATTGATTAGTTGATTATGTATATCCCACTATCTAATTAAAAAAATAACACAAAATCGGTTAATATTTGTTTTATTTCACATCTACAACAACATTAACCATATCAGACAATTTAACATTTGGAATTTACAAACGAATCATGTTTATAACTAGATGCATACATATGTGTATGCAACAATTTGATTTTCTATCTAAGACAACGCCAATATAATACCTACCTAAATTTCAATATATAAAATTAATTACTACGCAATAACGTCCTTTATGTTAAAAATAAAGCTTTAAAAAAAAGCCTTCCTTATTTAAATACAATTTAAATTCGCACTTAAGTTTTGATGATGATGCATAGAGGGCGCGTAGTCTAGGAGATATGGTTTATAGTAATCTACATTACCGACTACTTTGCATGTTCATACCTTAGACCATGCATATACATATATATATATATATATATATATATATATATATATATATATATAAGATCTAAGGTTCATACGTAATAGAAACCATTTATTTTGTAAAATAAAATGGATTGGCGGAAAAAAAGAAGGTTTCATGTTACTATTCCCACCTAGGAAAATTATACATACGATCAGAACGATGAAAAATCGTATTTCTATTTGACTAACTCAAAAAGAATAAAATAGTATAGGTAGAATAAATTTGTATTATATATCACAACCGTTTCCTTTAACATAATCCTAATATCAACGACTTCTCTTTGTTGAAAATGAATTAACTGTATTTTGACCGTTATCCCTACCCTAAGAAGCGTTCAGTGCGTGGCCCAGCTAATCAGCATTTCATCCAACCGAATAGAACTTTTACGTGATTTTATTGACAGTAACAAGGTTGTTTCGACCGTCTGCACTAACCAACGTATTTCTAACGTTTAAAATAACTTAATTCAGATATATTCCGCGAATAATATCCAATAAGTGACATTGAGTATGGCGAAAAGCAATGGAAAGAATACTCTCGAACATCTATCAATGTTTATAGCTCTATTTCTTGCTCTTTGCGCCGGAGTTGGCGGTGGAGGTTTCTTGGGTCCTCCTGACAGGAGAAGAGAGTTTTCTTTCCCAGAATCAACAGCTGCATCCGGTTTAGGTGGCGGTGCTGGCTTCTGGCCCATGCTGTCTCCAAGGACGATGTTCACCAAACAATATTCCATAAGAGCCATGAAGACGAATCTGAAATTAAAGTTTTTAAAATGCACTATGCCTAGGTAATTTGATCTAAAAATATACTGTTTGAGATTTTGTCAAAAAGAGACTTATAAGCAATGCTTACACAGTGCAAACTGACATGAAGGCATCGACAGCTTTCAAATAAGACACGGGAGGTAAAGCAGCTTGACTTTTAGCGTGTTGGGTAGATAAAGTGAGTAATGAAGTAACTCCCAATGTTACCCTAGCCGGTGCGGCTTCCGGTTGTATCCAAAACGAGATCCACTAAAACATGCGCCATAATTAACACCTTTGTATCGCTAAAAACTCACCGAGATCATTCTAACGGTACATACCGACATGATGACGATGAGACACGTGGGGACATAGGTATGGAATAGATAGTACCCCAGCCGACGCTTAAGCAGGAATACCACCTCTAAACAAGTGAAATTTCCTACGCACAAAAAAATAAGTGACACGGATAGACATCAACGATTCGGTGGTTGCAATTGGTTTTTTTATTCGTGGGGAATCCAGTTACCTGTGGAATAAACTTGCGTACAATCGGCTGTATAGTTTTTTTCCAGCGCCAACTGCGGTAACTCGATATTCTCGTCGACTACCAAGGGAACATCTGGGTCCCACTGGAAAATCATATCGTCGGTCGTGTGCGATACTGGAAACAAAAGGGTAGAGTAATAACTAGTACGGAATAACCAACTGCTATGTGCCAGATCCATAGATAATAGCGTCTGTTTAGGAATAATAAATACGTATTTAATTAGCTTTTTATGTATATTGTTTGTTATGAATATGGGGAAGAAGATGAAACAAAGTGGTTTGTTAACTGCTTTGTGTTTATGTTGGCATTATACGGTGACAGTGTAAATCATTTTTAGTTTTTTTTACTCGTCGAAAGTAAAATTGTATTATTATTATGGCTATTACTATATATTAACAAGGTTTTCGGTAAGTATGTCCCACGTGACCAACTTACTTAAGCCTGATATAGAGGTTAGCGCAAAAATATCTTCGCACTTAGCAAAATAAATTAAAATAGTAATGTAATGTTGATACGTTAATAGTCATTGTTTAATGTGTATGTTATACTTGCTGTTGGTAACAAATAATTGAGTGTTCATATGATTCGTGTTCCTCTACTAACATGTTAACGAAAGAAAATAGTGTGAAAATAGCTTACAAAAGAGGTGTACATGTTGTATTGAAGATTTTGAGTGTTATCCTCCAGCTTACATTGACGAAGCCTTCGAAAATCTGGATTGACATGTGTATTGACGAAGAAGGGAAACAAGGGAGTACAAAAGTAAATGAAGTCATGTAAACATGTAACATTTTATGAAAATAGATTAATTTGTATTAGTATGTAAAAGGTACTGTTTATTGTATAAGTGTGAAGTTACTTTTTTCGGCAGCCTATATATAGGCAGAAACAGTACAAGGAGTTAAACATACTGTGATACGTGATTTTAAAAATCGCAGAGAGTGACGTAGTGTACAGATGTTGAGCAAAAATGGTGGTGGTGGCATTGTGGTAGCGTTGTTGTGATGCTGATTCAAGTTTGTATCAAATTTGTTTAGGCTCTGTCACTCCATTGAAGTGACCTCACTCCTTTGATCAAAAAACGGAGTATAGATTCAATTTATCACAGAGGTAATCTCGAGAGTATTGTGATATGTGCTTGGATATCGTGTACATTTTTACTATATAGTCTCTGAACTTCACGTCAATTTTTGCGATTTTAACAATAATTCCTTATAAGGATTAATTGTTGGTTCTTGATGTTTTCAATTGGTAAGTGTAGAGAGTATTAGAATTTTCAAAAATTAACCACATCACTGGAAATATATGTAGAAAAATGTTGTTTCTTTCGAGATACCATTAGTTAAATGGCTATCTACGTCATAAGTTATGTGAGGCCAGGGCCCAGACTCTTATATTGTGCTTTTCAGTACCTAACAAAATGAGTCCCTAGTATGTCCCCAAATTGATGAGAGGGCAGCAGCTGCATCAATTTTCGGTTTTTGTTTTCGTTTGGGCTAATGTGAGAGAAGAAGTTTGTGCTTGAATTGTAAAGTAAATTAAAGTTGTCGGTGGATGAGTATACAAAAAACGAATATCTTATCGTCTCCAAACGTCACATGCTTACTCTACTTCCACCTCACTGTTGGCAATCCGACAATTGTCAACCTCCAACAAAATAAACGTTAACAACATATGTTTAAGGTTATAAAAGCATATGTGTTCTGTATAGGAACTAATTAGAAAATCTCCATATAAATAATATCTAATTAGGTACGTAAACTGGGACAAAAGTAAACTTGAACGATTGGCAATTGACGATGTAGAATAGTCTCAATCTAAGAAATACCTTTGGACGATAGAATCGTTCAATGGCGTCGCCACAATTATATGTTAAACACAGGATTAAATGTATCTTGAAATTTCAAATTTCCCGCTGTTAATTTGACATTGAACTCATGATCTCTAGAGCTGCTTTCGTTTATAATAATGATTAGCAATCACGTAAACAGGATTATAAAAGAGCGCGTTTCATTAACGAGGTTATTTTTATCCCCTCTACGGAAATTGTAATTGTGGTTGCAAACAAAGTAATCGTATAAATTTTGTGATTTGACTGATCATAAACAAACATTTACATGCAGTTAACCTATAAAAAATGGAGGCAGAACTTGACGAAGTTGAACACATACTGTCACTACTCGAAGAAATAGTGTTTGTAAAGGTGCCCTGTTTAAATTAACTAACGATAATATCCAGATATATAAAATACACATAACTAGTATTATTTTTTCATAACGAATTAAAATTATCTTAATGTAACTTAACCTATAACCGACTAATGCAGGTTATGTACGCGATTAGTATAGGAACGCATAAATGACCATGGTTCCTAATGAACATGATTGCTGAGCACAATTGGTAGTCTTGATTTGTGTTTCCATGATCATGATTAGTGTGATTAGCATGAACAAAAGCAGGTTAGATCTCAATCATCTTTCAATGCCCTTGCTTGAATGTCAAAATTATATTTGTAGAAATATATTTATTTATTTATTTCTCCCTTTGATCAAAATGTGTGTAGGTACAATAATGAGTTAAAATCATAATCTAACATAACATCAATATCTAATTACTTACAACTCTCCATCTGAAGTTTGCATTCCTGCGTGTCGTGAGGATATATCATAAAATTCATTGCGCAGGACAACCTGAGTGTCAATCTAAGCAAAAAATTGTTTGTACGATCCAATTATATTTCCAATTTCATTCGTATTAGAAACTTACTTCACCATGTATAGAATTGTCTTGTCTTTGTACAGCCACATATAATGATTGGGTATTGTCATAGTTTGGAAGGTAACCGATTTGGCATTCTTGAAGAAGGAATCTGGTCTCCACATCTGCTTCAACCAGTCCACCTCTAATAATCTATACTCGGACGTCATATTCTCGGGCAAACGTAACCTGTGATCCTTCCACGTTTGAGCGAAAAAAATGTCCGCCGCATAAGTCTAAAAGAAAACAGTAGGATCATTAGAAAGAACGTTCCTAAATATGGAAAATATCAACGCCCTTCAGATCATTACACGAAATATGCCAGATCAGAAATTACCATCGACGTTTCGTCGATGCTGTCCAATCCCATGACGGTCACGTGAAAGTAGACGATGGTAGGATTGCCGTCCTTCTTGGGCGGCCTCATCTTGTCGTACATGGACGGGTCTTCTGGTAAGATGTCTTGGAAAACCAGACTGCTCCTGGAACGGAAACCAATTATCAGCTATAGACGGACGAACGTCGTAGTTTACCGTGGTTTTTCCACGGGCACGGAAAAATCCGGAAACAGGGAGCAATGGAAACTCTCTAAGATACGTAGCATCCTGGAAATATATAAGAGAAAGAAGAATCAGAGAAAAATCAGTGAAATCGATGAAAGCTATTTATTCTAGGAACTAGTGACTGGACGGTATACAGTATTAGGGTGGTACTAGGGTGGTCTGTGGGCATAGCTACACAATTTTTATTTATACCTTCCATAACACAATCCACGTGGTTTATTTACCCATTACATTATGGTAATATTGAATGGTAGATTAAAATTTCGACATTTTTAGTATTTAGTAAAGTAAAAATACCATCAATGTTAAAGTTTATTATAAAACATCTGTGAGAGGAGTCAAATGTTAGTATAAAACAAACAGGGACATAAATGTCAAAAAAAATACGCGTTGTCCATTTTCTATCTCCGTATATGGATAACTTTCTTAATGTTAAAGATACAGAATCGGTTAAATGGACTAAGTTGCTCAGAAAATAGAGTAATAGTTGATGTTAGTGTCACATTTGTTATCCAGTGCAAGATTTGTAAGATATCCAAGAAAAATTGAAAACTTCCAAAAACTTCAACGTCAAATATGTTCACAGCCCTAAAGATAAAATAAAGGTGAAAACAGCTTCTAGTGTAGTTTTTTTTATGTAGAATGCAATAATGTGATTTAAGAATCCATGGCACTCTTTAATTGGAAATATAATACAAACTTTCTTTTAAATGGGAATCATAGTTGGCCATGGTGTGCTTATTTTTTTTTTCAGATTCATTGATTTGGTATAGATATCTTTTAGATTTTGATTTGTAGTGAAATAAATAACAATTATTTCTATTAATTCATAGGTTTGGCTTTGTAAGTAGGCTTTGACTAACAAACACGGCAAACAAACACATGTAGTTGTCAAAAATTAAAGGCTGAGTAAGTTAGATGAGTATCAAATAACTCCTTTTGGTAGTTTTATTCAAAAAATTCAGAAAATGTAGGTATAGCTACCAAGAAAAGAATGATGTTTTTTGTTATTATGCTATCGAAACAGCATTGAAGCTAGTGAAATTCATCACCAACGCTACACGGAAAAGGAGGCAGTCTGATAAGAGGTTATTTTCTAAGCTGGAAAATAATTTAATTAAATACGGAGTCTTTCGTAAACCATGTACCGCAGAAAATAAATTTAAACCGGAAGACGAGGAAAGGGTCTTAGCGTATGTAAATTATAAACCAAAAACATCGACACGCGGGATTTCAAGTGTATGCGCAGTTTCCACAGAAAAAGCTTGCCAAATTCTTAAACAAAATAAATACAAGCCATTTAAATGCACCATTAGTCAGACATTGTATGCTCAAGACCATGAAAGAAGATTATTATTTGCTAGATGGTTCTCGAAAGAAACAATTAATTGGACCATTAGTACCAATCCATCTGTTTCTACAAATCTGGGTCAGTACATGTGCCGTGCGAACCGAATTATGTGCAGGAGCTCCATCTTGTTGAAAATAGAAATGTACTCTTTCTACCAAATTAAAATTTTCTAAAAACTCTACCAGAACAGTTTCCAAAATAACAATATACCATTCTGCTGTAAGTGAACCTTGATAGAAATATGGTCCAATAATTCTGTTTTTATAAATACCACACCAAACGCTAAAACTAAAACGCTGCTGTGTATGAGGTCTTACAATTAGAAGGTTTACATTACTCCAATAATGCATGTTTTTCATATTATGCACCCCCCAATTTGAAAAATTAGTCTCGTCACTCCATAGAATGTACTTATACATATCATTTGCGAAATTTGCAACAAACATCGTGCAAAATGTCATTCTCAAAATCTGCTTCCACCAAAGTCTGCACGGATCGATATTTAAAAGGTACATACTTATGTTTTTTTCAGAATCGCTTGTACAGTGCCTGCACTAATTTGAAGTTCAGTAGCTACTTGTCGAATAGAGTAGGATGAATATCAAAATAAGCCAAAACGAAAACTTCTATTTCTTCGCTAATAATATTACCCTTTTTTACACACTTTTAAATGTGTTTTCATTTTGGCGAAACATTCGTAATAGCCGCAGAAAGTACCGCCTATTTGGCAGTACTCTGTTAGGAAACATTTGGCTGTAACGCTGTAAGGCTCTGTCGCAATTTCTTTTGCAACGAAAATATGCCTCCAGCATATCACATTTCTCTGTATGAGTATAAAACATAACAACAGACAGAGAAATAAATAATGGAATAACTGATTAAGTAAATAATTACTTAAACAGGGAACACATAAACAACTAATAAACAGAAAAAAATCAAAAATGGCAACTCAACTAATAAATTCACTCATTAATGGCAGCACAAAGCAAGATTAGACTGTTAAACCGGCTAGGAATAGTTTTGACATTTCTGTAAAATAAAATCCCTCGTAACTTTTTGAGTATTCATATTAGGGCAAAAGTGTATCAGGGCTTTTAAATTAAATATTATATTGTCTTTCCAAATATTGCAAAATATACAGGGTGTTCAATTAAAAAACTACTAAATTTTAAATTATCTTAAAAACGCATCATTCAATTGCTTTTTTCTCAATTGCAAATTAATCAACACTGAAAACACTGAATCATTGCTAATTTAACCGAATCTGTAGCATTAATAATAAGAAAGTTAGCAATAGTTCCCCGAAATTTTGAACGCCCGGTATAGTTACAGTCCATTCATTTTAAGAAAATAGCGTTGGGAAAGATAGGAGAAAATATCTCGGCTTACTATTGGCTAAAATCCGCGATAGATTTACGCACACGAAATGGATATACTTTTCGCGTAATGAATTTATGTTGGATAAAATGAAGTATCACTGATAACTACGTTTTCTATTTTTACTGTAATGTCATTTATCAAATTAAGTCCATATTCAGTCCATCAGTCCACATCAATCGTTGCATTCTATTCTGATTCCGCTGGTTCTATTCTTCTATTTTGTATCAAATTGTTGTTTGTTTATATTTTCCCTTTCATTGTATGTTAAATATTGTAGTATTGTAGTAACATTTCGTTCTATGTGTAGATCCTCTTTATGTATAGTATTTTATATATGTAACATACGCATACCCATATAATTAATTGAGTACAATGCCATGTTAAATTATGCGGAACGGTAATAATAGATAACAGCCTATAATAGAGAAACGATCCTACACACAGGCAGTTTGAATTAACCTTGAAAGGGAATGATAATATTACATTTGACTATACTAATATGCAATAGAATGCATCAAATCTGGCATGCAGTTCCTGCTATGAATCATTATTATTAACAGCGTTGAATCACTGTTTTTCTGGTACACCGCCTTATAGCAAGCAAAACAACATGCTACACATAATCCTTATTAACGCTATGTTTTAATGTGATTGAATCTTAATTTATTTAAAAAAGTTGCTTGAATTAAAAGTTATGTAAGATATAAACACAAAAACTAAGCCTCTCATATCAATACAATACATATCAGTAATTCTGTACGTATTCTGGAGCTTTTGTAATTGCCATAAAAACTTGTTAAAATAAATAATTCAAAAAAAACACAATCGAGTGTAATGTCAATAAAGTTAGATACAGCGCTGGCCATTTCTAAGCTTTAAGTAATGTATTTCTTCAAGCAGCGATGTCATATCGCGGATCAGGTATGGCCGACGCATCTCCCGAATGCAGCCGTGCTGCGCTGGTGGGGAGCATAGCATACCAGGAGTTGTCGTTGTAGCAGTTAGCTTAGTATACTCGTAACAGTGGTGATTCGCGCATACCATTTATGTTCACGTTACTCAAGCGTCTTTTACTTTGGGAGTTTTCTTTCTCGGAATTTATAAATTTAATTTACAACATTATTTTCTCTTTATTTACATTATTACTTTTGAAATCTAT
>JARFOC010001281.1:84912-100573 GCA_031763485.1 Osmoderma eremita
TGTATATAGTTCCTTTCTTAAACGTGCATGTGAGATATGACTTTCGTCTATTCGGGAATTGGTTGATAATGGGAGCCTACGTGCTCTTGAAACACATGTCCCGAATTTTATTAAATTAATTTGTGCGGTGTGGATTTCCCGATACTGCGTATTAGTAAATTAATATGCTTAATCACCACTTAAAAATAAATAAAAACTCCAATTTTTTTTTAATATTAATATCTCTCTTATTATGCCACTTTGTTAAGATATTTTTACGTTAATGACCATATTTTAAGATGTTTAGGAAGTTTGTTTGTGTGTTTGATAATAACGGAATTGATGAAAATATAGAAAATGATGCGCAGGATCATAAAAATGTGTCCACTTCCATATCATGTAGAAGAAAAACGTAATTCTTCCAACAGTGTTTGCTCACGGATTTTGCAAATTAGATCTTTGCACTTATTTTGATAATATTGAATACCTCTAGTGACAAGCCTCTGAATTGCATTAAACCCACGCTATGGACGCATATTCCAACTTACTCATTAAACAGGAACACATAGAAAAAGTGTTTTCAGAAGTGAGATGCCATTGCCTATTGAATTTGGTTAATACAAGCCTATAATTTGCGTTTTGGGCATGGAAAGGGTGTGCACGAATGTGTCTGAAGATCAGGTAATGACTATATGTTGAAAGTTAAATACGATTGCGTAGAAATATTTGGTTCTAACTACAATATTAGATTAAATTGACAATTGCAGTTTCTTTTTTTAAATGAAAATTAAGCAAACGATCATAAGAAAGGTTTCTTCGGAAGAAGTTGAATGGTTATTTATTCCTGTTAAGTATTTTAAGTATCGGATATTCCAAGAGAATTTAGAAAATTTATTGGGCAATTAAAAGCTCTATTACTTATCCTTTAACGGTACAAGATTTTTTTTTTCTATCACACTCCATAAATTTTTGCCGGTTGTACGCGACGGAATAATGAATAATAAATCACCGCGTACACTTAAACAATTACAACAATAGTTTCTTCATCTTCCGCTCCGTCACGAGCACTACCGAACCTACATCCGCTGACAATGGTCCGTGCTTCCCCGGGCGCATTTTTTGCCCCACTGTCACCGCATTAATCATCCTTTTAACTCGGCCTCGCCATGCGCAAGAGGGACGACAAACTGCCGGCCACCACTATACAAACGACCGATTTTACGATTGGCGACCGCTACCGGGTCGAATCACGCCGTTTTTCGCCTTGGAAGCTCTTCCAGGGCCCGAACCGTATACACATTAGTCCGTAATGTGCCGTTTCTCACTTTTATTTTTATTTTAAGAGGAAAGGAATTCTAAAAAAAAGAAGCAAAAAAGTCGAGGCAATGCAAACAAACTCGGTTTGGGAATTCCGCGCTGAAAATGGGAGATATTTCGACCTCCGGTTTGACGAAAATGAGGAAATTTAAGGAACATTTTACGTCGGATAGGGGGAAATTTATATTTGTTTGGAAGTTTCCATGTCGCCTCCAGGGTTTCCTAACGTTAAAATGACTTCAGACTTCATAATTTATAGAAATATTTCATCTGATACTAATGAAATCTTACATTACTGCGTTATTTCAGGAACTGTGAAGAAAAGCGTTAATAAATTTGCTTCTAAACTGCACATCATGTCACAAACTATGAATATTCGGAAATAAGAGTGATTAGATTATTAAATATTATCGTTTGATTTGAAATAATTTAAATACAATACGTTATACTTAGGCCAATATAACATATTCAAAGATCTTTGAGGAAGATATTATATTATTTGAACTTATTGTAATGGAAACGCATTTATAGCAAAAGTAACTGTGTGAAGTTTATTGAAGTAATGCAAGGATCCACAGTTTTGTAGTAGGTTAAATTAATATATTTTTCGAACATAGATAATTATTAATTCCCTATAAACGAATAGGATTTTCAAAAACGTTTTCTCGAATACGATGTTAGACAACAGACATATTATCAAGTAGCTTGTTGCGGTTCGGTGAAAGTGACGAAGTACGCTTAATGGACCGGAACGAGAGTCGTATATATAAACATAGATTACAAGCGAGAAATTAGTGTTATTTAAGTGATCTTTTGTGTGGTGCATATCTCACAGAGTGCTACCTCTAACATTATTTTCCTTCATAGATTCTGCTGAGGATGGATTCTGCTGCCGAAATACGTATCAGGAGTGCTTCACTCATCGAGGTGGTAAGGGTATTTTTGTTTTTATTTTTTAATGTAACGTCAACTTGAAATCCATAGAAGCTTTGGCAATTTTTTGGTAATAATTTGGTGAATCGTTTGAAGAGAAGAAGGAAGTTAAAATAATCTGGAATCGTCGCAGAACAGGAACTGGACAAAATCTTCTTACAAGAAATATGAATTTAAAGAGCAATTCGGGCAATATAATCTGTGATCCAACTGAAATTTAGATGCATTCAATAATTATTTTGTTTGTACGTCTTATTTTTTACAAAATAAAATTACTATAAACACGGATTCCACGTCAAGCTCCATTGCCCAGAATATAACATCACCGACTCCTATTTTCCTTCAGTGTTGTAACGGTACTCTTTTAATTTACACACAATAATACAAGATAATCTAATCCAATCAGCTTAAACTTTCCCAAAACTGCACGAACCTTACTTTCTACTCTATTTAAATAAAAAAAAATATTTTAAATTTTACCGTTCCATTACAGTACCCCCCTTTATTTTTTGAAAAAAACTATACGTCCTCGTAATAGTTGAGCAAACAAATAAACCAGCAACTTTATAAAACAAAAAAATAATTCAAACAAATTATATAGGTACTTGAGAATACAAACAAACAAAAAATGTATTCAAAAGTTATTATGGGGGCTTTTTGGGAAGTAAACTATGTGTATGCATTTTCGTTAATAATCCAATTGAAAATTTTGTCGTCCCTCTGTCTCTTGTTTTGATTCTTCAACTCGCTTTTTGAACCTGGTACTTTTATTAGGTTTAAATTACCGGTGACTGGTTGTCCTTTTCTCGGCTCCTGATACCCATATCTTGATAGGAAATCTGCCACCACATTGTCTGAGCCATTAAATTTTTTGATATTTTTCTTGAGCGCATAAGTTTTCCCCGCCGTTTTAAAGAGTAACTTAAGGTCATTGTTTTTGAAACGCGATATAGAAGCATCAATACGAGGTATTTCACCCAGTGCAATGCCTTTAGCAGTTGGCATATCTAACTTGGTGCCCTCTTTTGAATTCCCTGGAATTCCATCATTAAAATGCTGACCTTTCTTAAGTTCACGCGTACCTGATATCTCTAAAGGTTGATCGACTAGCGGGACAGATTTTTTCTCATCTTTCTCATCGCCTCCTTTCTCACTTGTCTCTTCTGAATTTCTATCATTTTTAACCTCCTTCTCCTTATCTTCTTTATCGACCTCCATTTTAGGGTCGTTTCCTGCGATGTGACTTGCATCACATTCATGAGAAACAATTTCCGCCCCTTCTAAAGGTTTTGGTGGCTCTCTTTTCTGCCACAAGTTTTCCATTTTTTCATGAAATTGTTGATTATCTGCTTTCATTTCTCTCACTTCTTTTGTGAAATTGTCAAATTTGACGTCCATTCTTTCCATTAAAAGCTTCATGCCACTTAATAAAACTTCCATATCTAGGTGCCACTGTGGTAATGGTGATTCCATTTTTCCTCCTTCCATTCTTTTAGCTTTTACACGACCCCCCAATGAGCCGCCTCTGCTTAATTATAAATTCTTTATTACAGAACCACGCTGTATATTGACATTGAATAAATATTACTAATCGAATTCAAATATTTAACATTGTATATTTCATATAAGAGAACAGAATAATAATTTAATTCATTTACTTGCTCTACTATTATGAACTTTGTGACATAAAATAATTATTACTTTACTTTAGCCTCTACGTTGGGCGCCATATTGTAACGGTACTCTTTTAATTTACACACAATAATACAAGATAATCTAATCCCATCAGCTTAAACTTTCCCAAAACTGCACGAACCTTACTTTCTACTCTATTTAAATAAAAAAGATATTTTAAATTTTACTGTTCCATTACAGTGTACAACATGAAACTATGAAAACTAAGAATCTATACAAATTATGAAGAAATCTTCCTCTGGAATCCGTCATACAAATCCGAAGTCTTCTCTGATACCAGATATTATAGCCATCACCTTTATGTGTCTATCGAACACAGCCTTTATCCTAGTTTATTAAAAAATCCTGAAGTCATTCCGTTCGACAAAAAAGGGGAAACTAGAAACTTTTAGACCAATAATGTCGCCTACCGTGGTCGGCATAAAGTTTGCAACTTGACTGTGTGTATGTAACTAGAACCGGCAATCTTGTAATGCAATTTAAGACACTCCTGAACGTCGTATCCATTTGAACATTTGCATACTAGCCCGTTACCGAAGACAACACAATAATCGCGCACCTTCGAACATATATTATCATGGATTATTACTAAAATTAATTATTTGTTAAAAATATTTTAATGGGTTCAAATTTATGACACATGTGGTGCACATGAAACTGGTACTGGGACATTTGTTTGAGTATTTGAAACAAATTCATCATAAATAGGGTATGGTTGCCCGCTCGTTTTCTTTTTTTAGTTGGATGGTAGTTTGTTTCTTCCTGATCCAAAATTAATGCGGTTATTGGTAATTTTCTTATGTTGATTTAAGAACGGTTATGGACAGTGATTCGTGATATTGTTCGTACGGTTGACGATGGGAGTCTACGTATTACCGAAACACGTGTCTCGAATTAATTAATATTTTGTGCGGGAGGAGTAATCCGATACAGTGCGTTTATTGTGCTGAACCACAGTCCTTGTAGTCTCTACTGTCAAAAGAAATGTCAAAAAGTGAGGTTAGATTACCGATACTTTATTTGAAAAAGTCGGTTAGAATGTAATCTGCACGCTATATACATTTTTTTTGAATCAATTATTACTATTATTAAAAATCTCCTTTTTCTAAAATATATTTTGAACAAGTTACATTTAATTTTTTTTTTCTATTTTAGTAGCTCAACTGAAGCAAGGGATTCTATCCAGTAGCAATAAATAAATTGTAGAAATATTTTTATTGCGAACTACTTAACAAACATTATTTTTGTTGATTATGAAACAGTTTTTTTTCAATAATTATAATTCGATTATAATTCGATATTGGAAACGAAACCGTAAAACCAAATCTTTTTACACATAACCTTAAATTTATTTAAAAACTATTCTAGGCATTACGACACCATTATAAAAAAAATGTTATAATCAATAAAAAATTGTTAAGTAGTTTAGTACAAAAGCGTTAGTACAATTTATGTCTTGCTGCTGCATACAATCCGTTGCAAGAGTAGCTGCTCTGCCGAGAACCTACTTTTCAGCTCTGGCTTAGTTGGTTATGGGAGATCTGAAAAAATGGTTTCAGTATCAACTATATTCAGAGATTTTACTTCATTTGTGCTACTATAAAAGAAAAAGAAAGGTTGGCTTGCTTGATAATATCATAGCCATGCTAAAGAAAGAGTGGTAGACTGGACATCTGGCGATTTATCACAGGCTTTTGATCTGGTTGACCACGATTTGTTTCTAACATACTTACATCTCTACATATCTACATATCCAACTAAACGAAATCAATTTCTGTGACAAGTGATATAATTGAAAAATACAGCTCATCTCAAAAAGTTAACCTGTGGGCATACCACAAGGATCAATCCTTACACCACTTGTTTTTAATGTATTTGCAAAGGATATGCAACATTTTGTGAGCGGTCTTTCGATATTATACGCTGGCGATATTTAGTACAACTACCCATAATACCCTAAACAACTGAACGTCGCGTTACAATTTCCATGTAACGAGTGTCGAATCTGATGCTGGGCGTTAAATGTCTCTGGAGTTTTACGAAAGGGTCATTATAACGGGAAGTTGACGATAGGCGTACTGAATGGGCAATAGGCAATCCTCCATCGTACACTGGTGAGCGCTTAGTAGCCTGAAAAAAGTGAACCCTGTGGGCATACCGCAAGAATCAATCCTTACACCACTTGTTTTTAATGTATTTGCAAAGGATATGCAACTACCAATAATACACTAAACAACTGAACGTTGCGTTACAATTTCCATGTAACGATTGTACCTACAGGTCCCGCGCTAGCCCACGACATTTAAAAAGTATTTTTTCTCGTCAATGCTTACAGATAAGCGTTATATGTATGGGGACTTTTTGATTGTATATCATTAGCGCTGCTATATACTATTTTTTGGATTCATTTTTCTGATTCACCTTGTAGATATTATGAAACGTTTTATAATAAATCCTTGTCAAAACTCTTGGATTGTAGTACTACTCACATGAAAATAAATAAAAAAATCCCTTTCAACACAAATATTCATTATTTTTCTTCCGTATATTGTTAAAAGTGGACTTAGGCGTGTGATATATGATACAAATACTATTTTCTCTACAAATATCATGTGTTGTTCCTACCAACAATTTCAGAAACCGAACAAATTAACGAAGTCAATCACGTTTAAATTTTTGCCGTTCTTTCGCCTCATTTGTTTCTTTTTCTTCATCTCCTAAAGGTAAAATCGGAGACGGCAAACAACGAAAAGTCGTAATAAAGGAAAAAAAGTATTCGTGACGCTGATTTATGTGCAACATCAATACTCGGGGAGAAGTTTGCAGACGCCGAATACTTTTTTTATCTCCCTTTTTTTTTCTTACGTATTTCCCCGCTATAGCCGTCGATGCGCGAAATTGTTTCATCCGAGCTGAAGTATCGGTCGATAAAAGCAGACCGGAATATTAGATGATATTATCCGGTGAAAGCGGTATATGAAACAATTGAAACTACCAGTAATAACTGGGAGAGCAATAAAGGATAAGTATGGTCGATGGCGTTCATGCTCTTTATTAAGTTTTTTTTTTACTGATTTTTAAATATATTTATGTAGATCACTTTGCACGTCATTAATTTCATATGTCCTTTCTCTTCTGCTTCTTTTGGTTAGGGTTTTCTCTGTTCGCTTAGCTTTATTTTTTATTCCACAAATGATGACACCCAACTTTGACCTCATCTTCTTGGCAGTAGTCCTTGTGGCCGTTTCCATAAATGACCTACGTCACAAACACAAATGAGTTCTATCCTGTTGGTTTCCATTCTACTCACATGTGCACTCCACTCTGGAATACGATGCTGGGCGTTAGATGTCTCTGGAGTTTTACGAAAGAGTCATTATAACGTGAAGTTGACGGTACGCGTACTGAATGGGTAACAGGCATTCCTCTGTCGTACACTGGTGAGCCCTTAGTAGTATGAAACAGCTGTCTGTGCGTGGGGATGTCTGTTGCTACACAATCAGATGTGTTGTGTGATCTCCAAAGTATATTTGCTTTCCATTTAAACGTACGTGTCCGATATTGGCAGAAATCTTTTTCGATGTAGTCATATCGACTTTGATAAATATAGAGGCTAACACAGATCGCTACAGACTGGTAACTTAGTTATCGCATGGAGATTAGGCCATGAATCCACTACTAGACGATAAATGTCTCTGGAGTTTTACGAAAGTTGACGATACGTGTACTGAACAGGTAACGGGCATACCTCCGTCATATACTGACGAGGTTTAGTAGCCCGAAACAGCTGTCTGCGCGTGAGGTTGTCTGTTGCTACACAATCAGATGTGTTCTGTGATCCCAAAAGGATATTTATGTATCTTTAAATGTATTTATATACTTTCCATTGGAACAGTAATCATTATGGAATACACACACAATTATTACTTTTTGGTGATGCTTATGAATTCATGAGCTTCAAAAAATTGCACCATACGATATTTACCTATGTTATGGACTCAATTATAACTTGCATTATTCTTCATAAGCGCAATATGTCGGCAATGATAGAGCTATGCATATTGGAGACACCAATGTTACGCAGCAATGCTGTTGGTAAGATGGTTATTTGAACTGTGCTAAGATAGGTCTATTACATTTTACGCCAACGACATATGAAAATCCATGTAGATTTTGGTGGTAAATAAAGGCATACCAAAGAAAAATTGGGTGGGTTTCTTGGGCTTACCTCTTGATCGACGGCTAGGGTTACTATTATTATTCTGCAAACTTTCTGTGAATGTCGTCCATTTAGTGTTACTGCTGAGGATGCCGAAATACGCGTACAGTTTGTATATTTCGTTATACATAAACATCAAAATTATTTAACAGATGACGTTCTTTATGTACTTGGGGCCAGAGAGAACAAGTAAATGAAACATTCACAAGAAAGTCACACAACAAGTAATAAAGGTAGACCGGTGTTTCGATATTTGAGAGACGTTACTTGGAAATATAAAATCCCCGCAACAGAGAGCAAGGTAAAAATACACAAAGCAATGGTAAAGCCGATAATAACCTATTAGAACCAGCAGAAATCCGAGCGGATACGAGTAGAACTAAATAGTTCATGCCGACAACTAAAACACTTCCAGTTCAGGAAAGCAGGAAGAGATAGACCTAAGAACAAAGACATCAAATGTGGAATTGAAGATGTTGCGTTCGTCTAAAAAAGGAGAAGTGGATGGAATTAGCATGCCCAAAGAGCAGACGATGAAATAATAATTAAAATATCGAGAGAATAAATGCCGATCGAAAAAAGGGATTCCCGTTAAAGAAATGGATAGAAAGCTCAGTCTCTACATCAACCGAAACGTCATGAAAAAGAAAAACCGGTTTCGGCCTAATTAAAAGACGATTCTACAAAATTCCAATAAAATTTTATATCGTTCACATCTGTTATATGAAGCAACTCTTAATGCGATATTTAAGTTCGCCCAACAATACGACTTACCCAACCACAAGGCTTTAAATATCCTAATAGGAGACGTAAACTTCTCCCTATCATCAAGAAGCTACGGCTTTGAATAAACACAGTCCATTACGGGGCATTAAAATTTACGTAAGACGTATACTGCAACCCCTTCATAATTTTTGACGGGGTTGCGAGAGTAACTAAGTGGTTTCAAACGTTTGTATTATAGATAAGCCCGTTGGAAACTTTATAGTTGCCTTGTGTTATATAGTACACTGCGAAACTCAAGCGAAAATGTGGCTTTGAATTGTCTTTAAGGACCTATTTACTTCCAGAAGTGTTATTAAAAAAAAGATCGATCAAAGTTTTTTCGAAATTATTAAAATCCACTGGAAGATAAAAATATCATCAAAATGATAAGGTAAAACAAAATAACTTACTTCCCGGGTGGATAGCTCTGCGAACTTTTGTCGTGCATATCGCAAACTTTAACTAAAGTAATAGTATTTGAAACTAAATCACCGACTAAGTATTTACTACTATTGTATTTGGGATACCTACTTACACAGACTCACAGTCCTCCGACTTCAAATTTTTCAAGTAAATTGCTACCTTTAAATTTATTTCTTGACTGATTGCGATAATAGAATTTCATGCCACTTTGATGGTTATCAGTGCTCGCTTACTCTGCTAATAATAATAATGATAATAGCAGTTTTGTTTTAAAAAACGATACACATATATGTACATATAATGTTTAACGCATTCAAAACGATGTCAAATGATAGATATGTACTTAATTAAAAAGATGATATTTTACAAAACATACGCTTAAAAAAATTTGTATTGATTTTGGTATAACTCAACTCTTTAGTTCTCTAATAATAATAACGAGTAAAAGTTAGAGCTTCTTAAGGAACCAAACAGGCCACAGAAATATCCACAGCTCACCTCAACAACAAGAGCTGTAAAATTCATCTGCGCAGCTTAATAGGATTGACACTAAGATAAGGGTGTTTTAATAGTCGCCCTGAGAAAGTTAAATGTTGACATATTCAATATACCAACCGGCAGACTATTAAAGAAGACGCGTTATAAATCATCTGATATCTCGATGTAGTATTCTGTTTAGCTAAGAAGATAACAGTTTTATTTATTGATTGTATTGATGTTCCAAGGCAGTAAACCTGGTAAGATTCCGTAACATAGCAAACTATAAACATATGAACTGTCATAATTTTTATCTTGTAGAAAGCATCCCTGTATGAATGTCGCAATGCAAACCAGCAATGACTCTGATCGCTTGTTTATGGATTATAAACACTAACGATCGACACCAGTGCTCAATACCGCACCTTAATTTTGCGTTCTCACCTTCCAACACTTCTGCCGATTCGTTAATATATATTGGGAACAATAGTGGCTCCAAAACCGATCCTTAAGGAACACCTGTTTAATACATACACAGAATTGCGGCGTGAGGGGTACTGCTCTTGCTTGGTGTCGTTCATACCTCAATAACAGGGCACAGTATGTTGAAATGAATAATGCTGTATCTAGTAGGATGGGAGTAGACTGCAGAGCAGTACTCCTCAAACCACCATTCGCTAATTTATTTAAAAATTGAATGACGCTTTCGTGAAAACTATAAATATCCTAAGTGATATTAATTTTTTATTGAGCAAATATCATTAACAAAACCCTTCGAGGCCGTGTGAAAGCATATTTCTAGAAACCCTGCTGAAAGACATGCAAAACATCGTATTTGCTTAGGAAATTTGAAGGTTTATTTACTTTCTATTAACTTGAGGAAGAAATCGATGTGTAGTTCTCCATCGGTAAGTGGATTGAGTGATACTGGTTGGGTGATTAGATTTTGGGACTTCAACATACTAGACTATGCCTTTTTTGAAGCAAATGGAAATCTGTTACGGTCCTGGTTTTTCTTTTTGTAAAATTACACTCTCCTTTATGAAGTACCAAGCATTAGTTTTAGTAGGTGAAACTAGCAAGTTGCTACTGGAATTATCAGCGTCATCAGATATTGTCTCGTCTACAGTATGATTTGCCAAATTTTTGTTTAGAGCGACACTTAACAAGAAACCTACTAATGCTCCACAGTGCTAAAATATATACAAACCGGATACGTACTTTCACAATGAAGTTGTGATCTTCAACGCTAAAGCTAAACTAGTTACTAATCAGTTAGATTAGCTTTACTGCTTCCAGTCTTGAGAAATCAACACTAAATAGTACATAGGACAATGATTTTTATAATTTCTCCATTAATTTAACCTCATCTTTGACAACATGTAAACCATGCCAGAAGCAAGAACCGACTACAGCGTGAAGATACCGAAACCGCTTTATATAGGTAAATGTGAAGGAGGAGGCGAGCTTAAGCGGAAAGCTGACGGCCAATGACAGATTTCCAGGTGCCGGTACCTAACAACAACCTGTCCCGATTGATGTTGTTAGGGTATTTCTTGAATTCAACCGACTCCCTTAATTTTCTCTTAAAATAGCAAAAAGATGTCTCACTGAATATTATTTTGTGACGTGCGTCTAGTTGATGTTCGCCTAAGGTGAGATTTGACAATACTTAGTTAAACGTGTTGTTTTTACAGAGCGATTCGTTTCACCATTGTAAACGATATCACAGGAATAAGGAATTTTGTAGACGCCTTTACATGGTAGCGAGAAGAATTGTCCTTCAGAGAAGGAAGAATGTTTGCGATCTTTGAGGAGGACTTGAAGACTGTCTTAATATTTTGCTTCTTTAAGATTTTACCAATCTTGTCTGTCACCTTGAGGATAGAAGGAAGATAACCAACCATTCTGTGCGTCGTGTTATTGCTATTGGCTAATTTGTTGGTTGGATGGCTATTGATGACTTTGGTGATATCCTTATTTTGAAAGCCATTGTTGACGATAGTGTTCCGTAATTGATGTAGCTCCGAAGCTGTCACCGCACGGTGAACTAGAGAAGGTCCGATGTTTCTCAGGAAACCTGATAATGTGAATTCAATGAAAATACCCAAGTGGAGTATTGAAAGAATTGATTACAGCAAATTTCTGCGCCGGGTGATGATGCGAAGGGGCATTAAGATACACACGAATCCGTGCCTATGGGTTTTCGATGTACGGAATGGCCTAATTTACTATCGGATTTTCGAATAACGAGGAGATCCAGAAAAGGAAGCAAACTATTCGTATTGCACCTCACTAGTGAACTTAATGTCTGGGTGTAAGATGACTCGGGAAACCAGGCAAGAACCAAACCATAAACGTATCACCCACATACCTAAAGCATACTTTGGGCTTCAGATCTGCAGATTCTATAGGAATAGACTCAAATCGCCCCTTACCTCGGTTGTAGCCTATATTCATGGAATTATTTGAAAACTCAAATGCAATCAAATCAAGTACCGAAAAATGTCTTGAAGATGGAAAATATATTCAGAAAAGAATAACTGATTGAAGCAAATATGAAGAAACGTTAACTACAATTCAGAAAAAGTATAAATTGGAAAAGTTTTAATGAAGCTTGGAAAAATAGCAAAATATTAAAATAAACAATCGTAAAGACATGCTTAATAAAATATAAGATGCAAACAACTTAATGTAAGTTTCATTATTTGAACATATTGTCATGCAATTATGAAGACATAAATTAAAGCAAAACCAAAATAGAATATTCTTACCATGTTAGTCAGTGAAGAACTCGAGATACGTATTTAGGGTACTACGTCTAACATTTTTTTCCATTGTAGATTCTACTGAGGATGGGAACTTAGTAGTAGTAGAAATACGTGTCTAGAGTTTTTAACTGATTAAGGTGGTATGGGTATTTTTGATTTAGTTTTACTATTTTAAGCCATCGTTTCCTATTTCTTTATAAAGTACTAAGAACTTCAATAATTTTACAATGATAAACTTTAAAATCACAATATTTTCTGAAACGCTTATATTGTGCTTTTTCATCGTCGGCGACATTGATGGTAATGACGCGAAAACAAATCAACGCGGTAATATTCTACCGGCAACAGACATAGTTAACAGACGAGGTAGTATTCTGTGCTTTTTTTCGCCTGGTGAAAGGGAGAGACAACATAGTAGGCGAAATGAAAGTCGAAAGTTGGGAGATCGCACGCCAATGTGACATTTTTATTGGATTCTCCCTCACTTCGGAATTAGGTGACTTCTGCACCGATTGTTGCCGCGAAGCCCGAGAGCTGCCAAGTAAAAACGATGAGATCGTGTTATAGTGATGGGTTCGCAGACGCGGTCGTGTGTTGCCTTTGCCGGAATGAACACTACACATAACGTGTGGATACAATACGGGAAATATTTATCTAATTTATATAATTTAGATGGTCATGGATGTAGCTCTTGACCCTTTGTTTATAGCCAACTCATTATTTACGGAGTGCTATTAAGGATGCTGACCAAAACTATTTATTATTTTTTTAAAGAATTTAATTAAACTGTGACCGCGGATATATCGCTCCGAATGGGGCACATTTGGCACACTTTATTTATTTCTGTTCTGATCTCTTCAAAAATCTCTTTATGGGAATATTGAGTGTTTGGTTAGAAACTAAACAAATATATTCTTATGTTTCTATAAAGGTTTCTAGATAAAGTATTTATTAAAAGCGCTAAGTTTATTTTAGCTTAAAAATGCACACAAGATCTTTACTCGGTTTTCTTCCAGAATATTGGTTTCTGACAAATAATTTGAATAATTGAATTATTTCAGCTTTTACTTCGTGAAAATCCACATACTGTAAAATGTTAAAAATCTCCTGCACAGTTTATTACAACCCACTGTTACAATTGTTTCGCCAACAGTGGCTTCGTCAGCAAGACTATGACCAAAACAGAATACAACGCTGAGCAATGGTGTTATTATGTTTAACTTATTTAATTTACTTGGATAGAAACAAATCGGGATATTATGAAACAATGTATAGAAAATGTGCAGTTGCCACCAAGTTTAATAAAAGATCATTTAACAAAGAAATCGATTAGACCAGAAAATGATTTTGAATGTGGCTGTTAAGTTAATTACTGAAGTAAATGATGGGTCAAAAGTTAAACCCGTGGGTAGTTTATCGATTAAGTTTAATTTAAAGGTAAAGAAGTTATATTAAAATTTCTTGTTGTGAAAACAGGAGGTTCTACTCCGTGTGCGGTATAACACTGAACAGCCAAACGAAAATAAAATACCGTACGTCCACGTCGAATCAACGACAAGAACCGGTTGCGTTATAATTGTTACGTAAGGATGGTATGTATGTATGCTGCCTTGCTACAGTAATGTCTTCCCTCTTAACGGCGAAAATGTCAAACCTACTCCCCAAACAGAACGGCACCTAGCTCGGGCGTGTTCGGTTAGAAGCAAAAAAGGTCGTTGAAATGCAACTGTTTACTTTATATACATTATAGATAAGGGTGTTTAGGTATATGAAACCATTTAATATGCCCTTTCTCTTGGGCGCTCTTCAGTGCATATTTTGTCCTTGTTTTCGTAGTACTAGTGGCGTTGGGTGATATAATGTGTTAAAAGAAACTAGATTCTTACGTTTCCATTATATATACTTATAATCTTTTTCAAATTAAAACTAAAATTATGATATAATTTTATTTATTTGTATTTTATTTTAATTTTCTTATAAAAGCAGTAAGATAATGAAGTAGCATACCCCTATTTTTATTTTTTTAGAAATATTTATTATTATAACAGAAAAGTAAACCAAAATGTAGGTAGTTTCATTTATTACATGAATAACATAGCATCCAGAGTCGCTACTATTACGAAGAAAAACAATAAATGGTACCGTTTAGTTATTAAATTTTTAATTAGCCTATATGTAAGATATAGGCTAAATAAATCTGTAAATAAACCTTAATAAAAACATTCGAGTTTTATATACATATCTATGAGAAGGAGCTAATAAATGCTGTTTGTTCATGTTATTACTTTCAATATCTGCAGCTACGCTTGAGGGGAGTTTGTAAAAATCTGTGCCTTTCATTCATACTTCATCTTTTATAATGCATTCTGTTGTAGAAAAAATTATTAAAAATCATTCCAGGAAAAATTGGTAAATTTATATTTAATAAATAAATAAAATAATGTAGTGTACAAAACTTATAACTAATCGGTTGGTAGATATTGTTATACATCTGGTCATGAAGATTATTTTATATAATTCGTTATATTATATATTATTTTCTATTTATAAATATATATTAATAATACTTCCATTACTCCCATAAGTTGTAGGTTACTTGTAGATGTTTCAAAGACAATCTGTATATCTATATTACTGGCACTTATTCTGCCATACTTTCCTCAATAGTTTCGTATAATATTTTTGACAACATGTTTCGGATCAGTTTCTGGATTTATTAGAACCTTAATTGTAACGAGGGTTTAGGACAGGAAGATCAACAGTAGATCAAATATACACATTGAAAATGATAATGAATAACAGTTATGAACAAAATCTACCATTGCATTTGCTCTTTGTTGATTCTAAGCAAGCATATGACTCCGTCTGCCGGAAGAAATTATACGAAGCTCTTGAGAAATTAGGAATTCCAAAAAGACTGATAAATCTGGTGAAAATGACCCTATATAATTTGAATAACAGAACTTTGTTAGAGGGAGACTTTTCTGGTCGATTCAATGTGCAAAGAGACAAGGGGATCCGCTCTCAACCAACTTGTTCAATTTGATTTTGGAAGCAGTGATGAGAGAAAGCAAAATCCAAA
>JARFOC010001281.1:100673-134377 GCA_031763485.1 Osmoderma eremita
GAAACAAATACCAACCACTGACGATATGCTAAAAAGGGACTTGCTGTTTTGCGTGACACAAATTAAACCGCAGTATGCAGCAGGATTGACAAACTTGCAAAAGAAAAACGTCATGTTCTTCGATTACCACCTTACCACTGCTAGTTAAATCCCATTGAAATGGTATGGGCACAAGTTTACAAAAATGAATAATACCATATTTGAGGTAAAAGATATGGAGGAATTAATTCGAAGAGCATATAGCACTGTAACAGTTGATAGTTGGCAAGATTACATCGAACATGTAAAAAATATTGAAAAGCTAATGTGGATAGTGGATAATTTGCAAGATGCCATTGAAGAATTTATTATTCATGTAACAGATTCGTCATCATCTGAGGATCAAACTGATTCATCGACTGCCTAAGAGTTGAAACAAGACATATGTGTGTAATCTTTTCTTAAATATTATTGTATTATATGGGGATTTGTATGATTCCAGCTATCTTTGTTACAAAAGTGGAGATGATTATTTGTTAAAGGATTATATATTTTACTTTGAATTTAATAAATTGTATAATACCCCAATTCCCAAATAAATGTTCAAAATGTAAATTACGTTAATGTTGAGTAATAATAAATAAAATTATGGGCTTTTTCACTGATTCTTACGTTTAAAAAAATCTGCTTTGTTATATTTTACTGTTTTCCTCAAAATACGCATTTTAACTGTCAGAAATACAAATAATGGAACCGGAAGTAATAGTGTATAGGTGATTCGACGATTTGGCAACCATGTATCGAATTCTCATAAGCTCTGTACTGCATTCGGAGGTTGAGACGATCTATAGACAATAAATGTCGTCGATGTGGGAAATTATTACGTGGTAATTGAGAGTGATCTGAGCAGTAAGGGCAAAATAAGTAAAACATGGGAAATAGGGGTTCACATGACGAACTTAACAAAACAAAATGTCGAACATAAAAAATCACACTGTATTATTTTCTCGATTCATCTCTGAGATTCTGACCCGTATAATTATTTATATAATTGCTGTCACAAGAATGTGCCGAGGATTACTCCACCAGTCTTACCAATCGAGAAGATATATTCCCGTGTTTACTAACATTAGCGCATCACCACCGCAAAAAAAGAAAAACAGAGTAGGCGACGAGATATGTGCGAATATGCCGATAGCGTTTATTTTAAGATCCCAACGCGATCACTGGATGGCGACGACAACGATTCACGTTTGTTTTTGCGTTAGGAAATGATGATATTTTGGCACAAACGCTACTGCCAACTGTTATCTAGTAAATTATCTATGTTTGCGTACCGGCCGGAGAAAATTTTAAAAAAGCTTTGAGAGACCCGTTCCAAATATCAGTTGGACGGACACTTCCTAAATATCGTCCATTGCTGTCCCCTTTTCGCACACGCAAAGATCGTATCCGTTCATATAAGCGTGCTGCGTTATGTAATATGTTAACCAAAACACATACGTTACGCTATGGCATTGACATTTTGCCGTTTATATCGCAGTGTGCGGATGAATGTGCAGACGTGTTTAGTTTTTTTTATTTGTTTTTACAGTTTTTATGATGCTACAATAATGTTTGACGCTTTTTTTTGTAGAATCATCATAATTATTATAATAGAAATACTTGGGATGTTTTAATTATGAAAGACAGAATCAACTATGTGTAACTGCGCCTCACTAGCTTTTATTTTTGGATATCTTGACTGATCTTGACACGTTACAGCATATATACATAGAATAAAAAGTACCAACGCTATCTTTATATTCTTATATCAAAATTGTTTTACGGCAATTGTTGCATGAACTATGTAGATAAATATAACATATCGAATTCACTTATAGTAATAAATCAATATTTTTTGGCAGGTTATTATAAGTAAAAATTGCATGGACGGTGGGGCAGCACAATAAACACACTGTTTGGATTACACATGTTGTGCGGGAGGAGTAATCCGAACAGTGTTTATAAGTTATTATAAAATTAAATACCAGGGTAATTGGGAATTACCCTGGTATTTAATGCTTTTCTGTTGCAACAGGGATTCAAAATTTGTAAAGTATATAGTTTTTACGATGATCCCCGCTAAGTAAGTACCCAGAACTCTAAAACATAGTGCATTGTTTTTAATCAGTGCAGATTCGTCGATTTGAATTGCGAGAACTCTGACATGATCGATAACTTCAATAAATTGTTTATAGTGTTGCACACCAGCGGTTTGTTCTAATTTACGTGGTTTGGTTCTAAATAGAATAAAGTTTGCTTTTCCTTCGTTTAGAATAAGTTTATTGTGTTTAGACCAGAGAGTAACATCTGCGAACTGATATTTGTTTATGTGGATACATCTGTGGATGCATCCTTAAACGACCCCAATTCTTTTTTATGGATAAATAATAATTGTAGTTAACTCCATCGTGTTGTTTCAACCATCTGTTAGAGATTTGAAAGATATGTGTGGATTAAACGCAAAGCATTTCCTCTCACTCCACAAAATTCCAACGTATACAAACGCAATCATATGTTTTCGGGGGTTCAAGACATAACCCTATTGTATGTATGTATATTGTTAGCTCTCCTCGCTACGACCTATTGCGTAAAGTGAGAAATCATAGTTTGAGTCAATCTCCTGCATTTCTTAATACATAAATTCTGCTAACATTACCCTTATATTACATCTCTTGTGGCATCTTAATTTATTAAGTTGTGATGTTCTCTACCGTTGTATGTTGTGTGAATGTGTGCTGTACACCTAAAGAAATCGTGTTAAAGAAAATATTTTTCTCATTTAACATATTTTAGTATCATTCATTGTCACCCAACTAAAAAGTTACCTACATTACCGACTGAGTAATTTAAATGAATTATTTTTAGCCCGCGCGAATCTATGAAACAACGGCTATATACGTGTTTATCAAATACGAATCTGTGTGGTATAAATTATTTTACAACTTATAGGCTTACACTAAGAAAACATTTTATATTGTGCATTATCTAAAAGCAACAGTGAAATTTGCAGAACTCCGCAATCGGATGGCATTCGATGCACATACACACGGCTAAATAGGTCCCCCCATCTGCGCCGTGGCCCAGAAAACCGGGAAACGGACGCGTGTGACCCGATTTTCGGCATCGACCTGCGACCTAGTTCCAGTTTTTGGGTCGCGGACATCGACAGCACGTGCAGCAACAGCTAACGCCAGCAACCCCGTTTCCTAGCCCGACGCTAGCGCCATCTCCGGCCACGTTATCGATTGCCACAACGGGACGACACCGCACCGTCGGTATTTGAATGTCAACGGGCGGCTAAAAGAGGAAAGAAAAGAAAACGTAATAGCGGCGATACACCCACGCAACAGAAGCAAAGATGTGTTTATACTCCGACACGTGAAGAAAATTGCTGTCGTAAAACGAGCGGAACACGTCGACACCGCTATATGACGGGTCAAGTTTGCTAATTGGACGATGACGGCTTGTGTGCCGATAATTTTGTCCGTTTGGATCCTTCGCGGGTGCGTAAGACGCTACTGTAATTGAGTTCGGGAAGAATTATTATTGCGGATTTAAAAAAGAGAAAAGAAATGGAACGCCAGTTAATTACGTTGAAAGAAACAAGCCATCTGTTTATTTACAAATCGTAATAGAGCTGTCAAAATGTCAACAACATACATCTACACTGATATAAACAGAGTGTCCATAGTTAACTTGCTAACTTCGCTATGGGGATGGTTAAATTAGCATAGTTATGGCATTTGTTGTTCTAACTCAGATGGTAAAATCAGAAAAACAATTAAATATTTAAAATATGTATATACTTTGTTACATTAACATAGCATAACCACAGCCTACTATGAACTACACTACAAACAGTCTCCGTTGTAATTACATCCGCGTGACGTCACAGAAATAAACAAGTGAGCGACAAGGAGAAGTAGGAAGAAAAAGGCTACCGCGATCGCGAATCGAAGACTCGAGCGACACGCGCGCCCAACTCACGGTCACAACATTTCGCCTCTCTTTCCTCACCATATAGCTGTACCGTTTCTCTCTTAATACTATTATTACACTGAAACGCAGCATATACTAGATACCATATACACCAAATATTTAACGATAACACAGAAAGAGAAATAGTGCCTGACGCAATATACAACGCGTACTAGATTTTTTTTTCTTTTGTTTCGTATCGTTTTCTTCTCATCGCCGCCTGACAATGAATCGTTTACTCTCCCGTCGATTACAACTGTTTTTATTGAAACTGTGGCAATCGTGCGCTGGTCGGGATATCACTTATCGGAATTGGTCATGATAGTAATACAAGCAGCAATAACAATAATAATAGTAAACAGAGAAGCTTATTTTTATTATTTCCGTTCGAGGCGATATTATTAAAGCTTCGTGTATCGTGTAGTTGATATCTATTGTGCACGTAACATTTTCTGGTAGATACATAGATAATCTGACCACTATAGACTATCTATACCATACAATACTGCCACAAAAATAAATGCTGTTAAGTTAAAGTTTCGCTTCGACCTTGTGCCTCAGTGTGTGTTTGTTTTTCTTTAGTTGTGACACCTATGGGTTATTCTAAATATCTAAATCTTCAATGAAACATGTCAAAATATGTCAAACAACACGTTTGACGCATCATATCCAGATCAAATCCAATCCATCATATTCAAAACAAGATCGTTGATATTTACTCTTGATTCTTCCACTATATGTAACGACCAACCTTCGGGAAAAAAATAACTAATGCAATTTGATCGGTATATAGAAGTGGTTGACAATAAAACACGTTTCATCATTGTCCGAAACTATATGAATATCGTTAGATTCTGAATACGGAACGATTAGGTGGAAAGTTGCAAATCTGTTAATCGACTGAAAGAGAACTGATATAGATATAAGCTCGGTTCCAACACGCAGTTTGCTGTAATCACGTGAACCAATTAGAAAACATATTTCAGATCTCTGTCTTATTGGTTCCTGTCATCACGAGCCGTCAGCAAACACCGTGTCGGAACAGAGCTATAGTAGATTTGACGTCACAAGAGCACAGATTCTCCGAACTGTCAATGCGTTCAGTTGAGTAACCTGAAGCATCTTTTCCTTGCTTGCACCCTTTCATAGCAAATTACTGTAACACTTGCATCTCCAATAAATTGAATCGAACCGGTCAAACAACCACCTTATTCGATTCAGGAGATCTTAAGCCAGTTGAACAAGAAAATTTTATTTCGTAGATAGAAAATTGTAATTACAATCTATCCATTTAATTCCAGTGAAGCACCTAGCCTCAAAATGTCAATTGTCGTTCTCTTATTTTCAACATAGTATGTCTGTTTTTTTGGTAATCAGAAATCTCGAAACCTCATTGGATTCTACTATTGTGGCGTTGCCTATGCTGTCTCGCATATCTTGTATCTTGTAATGTATACATATGTACATATATCAATCACGTGAAAAAGAGAGAAAAAGATGGAATATGGAGAAAGATTTGTTTGTATGTATATTCAGTAATATAATGGAGAACCGTGAAATAATTAAAGTGATTGTAAATGTGTCCGTTTACGTAATTCGGTGCTTATAATTAACTGGGCTGTGTATTTTTAATTGTATGAGTAGAAAGTTTGTCGTTTGTAAAAATCGCTGAAACTTCAATTATAATTATTACATATATGTAACTCATGGGTACAGAAGTGTCCAAAAGTTATATTCATTGCTAACGAAGGCAGTTAATAGATCTGGTATTTATTTTTTAAAATGGATTTATTTTTTGCAATTCCCATAACATCAAATAAAAATACATATTTATTATACATAACCAATGACTTACAATTAAGTTATGTTTAAGCGTCGATAGAAAAAGGTATAAAATACGGCTCTTACAGATTTTTACAAAATTATTGTTTTAATGTATTCAAAATTGACTTGAAAAGTAACAACGTTCATTTAGGAAAAAAAAATTGGGTGAAGTAACAAACTGATGTGACCTGAACTTTCAAAATATGTTATTTGATAGGTATGTGAGAACTTTTTGAAAGATGATTGTACTATAGATATAGGACGATAACGATTGGCATTGTTGAAGCAACCCTCCTTGAACACCGACGTTATAGATGATTTTAAATGCTTTAGGATACTGACATCCAACAGTCAGACATCCAACAGAACAGACATCCAACATTCATTCATTACATTGGATGACTTTTTTTTAAATCATCAATATTATTGGATCTTATTTCGTCTTCAATAAAACTGACTTGTCGAAAACTTTGGGAAACGCTACCGGTTGGTAAAGTTGAAGAGCCGCAATCAGTAGATGGCGAATTTCTAACAATATCATCGAGCAATATTCACAAAGAACGTGTTCAGCGTATTGGTGGCAGGTGTATCGGATTTTTTTAATATTATTATTATATATTAGATATTATTATATATTATTTTATAGTCTTTATTTTCAATAATTTTGAGCTATTTATAAGAACTTCCCCCATTTTTCTTCAATTCATCCATACATTAAAACAATAACTTTGTCAGAGTCAACAAGACCGATATATACGTCACCTTCCTAAGCCTACTCAAAATAAGTTGTTTTTTTTTTAATTTCTGACGTATGCTAAACTGTCATATACATATGATATCGCGTCAAAAATATTCCGACACAGGCGTATAATCATATATGTACACAAACACAATAAATCTATATATTGCCAGGATATTCGCTATACTTACATCGAAACCCGGTGCGGCGATAGTGATGAGTACGTCATCGGTTTCGTAATTGTGCCGGATCACCTCTCCACATACCTCTCGCCCTTTGTACGTGACAAAGACTTTCTGCGCGGGCACCAGGTAAATACCGAGGACACTACGGAAACCGGGACCGATCAGGTCGACCTCCTTAAACTCCATCGTGCCGATACACTGGTTGCCCTGCCTGGGATCGAAGCGCACCGAGTAATGCGTGTTCGGCGTTAAATTGATGCAGTTATTGTTCTCCGGGAAACTACCCGGAGTTTTCACCGCGTGTATAACGCCCGAGTAGTATTTTCCGTCCGGTCCCTTAGCGCAGACACGCGTACCTATGATGGAACGCTTCGCTAGCCGTTTTCCCGTAGACATGTTTTGGATTTGCGAGTGATATGGTCGAAAAAATCACAGTGAAAATCACGAAAATGCCAGTTTTTTTTCTATTATTTAGTATTATTTTTATTGCACACTTCACAAAATAACAACGTCATCTGTATAGTACAATCTCCGTACGAGCAATTTCTGCACCGATTCCTGATTATAATCGAAACACCTTCTTACACCGATTACAATTACCGATTCAATAATGCACATACTACGATTATTTCTCATAATATTACAGAGAAAAAAATCCCCTACACGGAATCCTATTTATTATTATTATTAGTTTTACCGCTCACCGCTGCTGCAAGATACATATATGATAACACTCGAACGGCCGTACGACAACTGAGAAGTTGAACCGACTGCAAGCCGGCCGGCGAATGGAGAACAGCTGATCGCCTGCGACGCGTATCATCGTGCGATCTCGCTCGCGCTCGTCACGGTCGACGAAGATGCAGACACCGGCCGTTCGGTGTTATCGGTGGGTTCCGTTGTTTGTACCGCCCGGCCACAGCTGACGATAACAACAAAACCACGTGACGCGCTTACGGACGCTGGATTGGCTCGTTGCGCCTGTGACCTACATCGAGCTCTTGTTGGCCGAGAGCTCGAGGTGGGGTGGGGAAAGGTCACGATTTATTATATTATTATCTCTCTCTGTTACTACGTAAATGTGAGGCGTTTGACTGCACGCATGATCGCGCTGTGTAAAGTATTGTTTTTATTATAGTATTCTACGCACACAGGCGATACTGGCGTTCGTGTCTGTGTGTGTGACGGAATTCGCAACAAAAGTAACGACGTGTAACGGCAATGTAATAAAATGGATCACTTTATTGACGTCACTGGCGTTTTTGTCTTCTGCGGGTGGGGTAAATAACAGGAATAAAAATATGTTGCCTAACTTTTTTAACAAATCATTTACAGTAACTCAAATGAGTATTCATTTGTTTGACGATTTGTTGAACGTTGGTCGTTCCAATAAACTTCTACCTCTGTCGCTAAGTGTGTCCCAGCACCCTGACACTTAATAAGAATTAACAGGGTCACCTCATACGATTATATAAATAAGATATCTCTGTTTTTATAACAAGCAAACATAAGCGGTGTATGAATACTTAGTTGAGACACTGTATGTACTAATTGTCTTTTAACTAGTAATATAACCCTACTTTTACAACACAAAGGCGGATAAATGGAACAATGACACACAATGATGCAAATAGACTATAAAGACAAACAGAACCTCATATGACAAATGTCAATCTATAACTTGTCACTCTATATATTTTATGCAATTTCAATAAATCCAAGAGACCTATTTAATGCTAACAACTATTTTCTCATCAAATCCACTTCAAATAAAAGAGCTCAATAGTGAAAGTAAGCAATCAAAAAATATATATAACAATGCTGAAGATACAGTTCTCCACCTTATTTTGTAACTTGAAAAAAATCACTGACAGAAGTTATTTTACACCTAATTTGTTTAACATAGTAAGACTGAATAATCACTGGCAAGCGATTCGAATAGTCAGTCTGACAAATGATAAATTTTCATTGTTAATTCTATTTTTTTTCCTAAGTAAAAATAAAGGGGTACCTACACCTTGTTGTGTGGTTATCTCTGCCACAAAAAATATTTATATTTATCAGCTTAAGATAAGGTACCTATACGTATTCGTAAATAAATCTGCTGTAGAATGTATCAATGCAAATAATATGATAATCATATGATTTACATATACGCTTCCGGTTTTATACTTGTTTCCGCTATTTTACGTTGACATTTACACCTAAAATAACGTCCATTCATATTTGCATTAATAATTTGATTTGATACCAAAAAAAATTAAATACCCAATACAGTTATCATACACAACATATCACATTCGCGTTCCTAATCTAAAAATCACATTTACAAATCTCCTAATAATGAAATCTAATCGGAAATTGAGCATTATCTCCGTAGACCTTCAAACTAAATATGTATAATGTATAGTACACTGACTTTCAGGTATCGCTATCACCAAGGTCCCCAAAGTAACAATAATTCCAAGTGCGTAACCTTTCCATGGCAATCGCAAACGGTATGCGTGTGTACTAGAAATGCGTAAAATTCCCGCATAAAAAACACCCAAGGTTAATTCTTTATGTGGTATATCTATGTACGTATTTCTATGACAGCAGTGTCTCCTTAATTGCAAGGTTTGAGGAAATATTCAGACGGTGACCATCAATCATATGGCTTTATTAATTTCACCTTATCAGTCAATAAAAAAGCAGGAAATTTCATGTCGTTTAATGAGATGAATTTGCGTTAATGAAGAACATGCCTATCTTACAACCGCCAAGGTCATAACCGAGCCATGCTGCGAGCAACAGTAACGGATTTTTATTTCCTTATTGTATCATTAAAGAAAACATAATGTTACACTAGCGTAAAAAGCGAATTTTCATAAAATGGGCACTCGCAATTAGCTTCGTTTACGTCATTTAAATATTTAAACATTAAACGTGCCAAGACATTTTAAATCACATTGTCACATTCACTAAAAACGTTATAAATTTAGTAAAAAACAACAAACCTGTCGTATACTCCATCATCCAGTAATCTTGATTATTGTATTTTACTATAAACACTAAACACCGTGTAAAATCGTAAATTAATCTCCTATTACAAATATGCAATAAAATAAAATAACAGGCACCAACGACACTTTCTACTTTTACCAACAACAGCCGGACATTTGCAATAGGTAGGTAAACGGTCGTGAAGTCAAACACAACAATAAGGATGTGTAACTATTAATAAAAAAAAACGAAAGTTATAGATATAGCGGATACTTTCCCACGAAATTCTTTACGATTCAAACAACACATCCGCCGAAATAGGCAACGAATCGCCCAAATTATTACTAGGACACAAGAAACGCTTTCTAATTCTAATAATAAAAAATATATTCGCATACAGCAAATTAATATGTCAAGATATAAAATATAGTATTTTTAACTTTAGGGCGTTGGTATGTTTACGACCAAATAAACAAATACATATAGAAAATATAGTTTGATGCAGTAACGGTTTTTTTTATCAAATAAATATTTTTAATTAATTCAAATCTTGATTGTCAATAATAAAGTGCTTTTAATGAAGTTATAGTGTTAAACGTGTTACCAAATGAGCACTACTAATATAATGACGCTAATATAACCTAAAATTTTATAGTCCAGGTCGTCCGGAAAGTATTTAGTATGTGAGTGTTAAAAACTATAGTGTAAAACAGTTTGAAAGTGAAATGTGGTAAACATTTTTGATGAATCAAACAGATTAATAAACTATGGAAGTCCAACGAGTACTATTCTCGTCCCCTTTTTTCGTTGTGATTATGATCCATTTATTTCCATTTTGTGTCTTAAATCATAATTTACGGTCGTAAGTACTAATTAGGTCGTAACCGTTATACTTTTTACATTGCAACTGGCATTCGCTTGTGCGAGTTAGCAGTTAGTTAATCCACGTCTATTAACGCTGTACAGCAGAACTTCACTCATCAATTCAGATGACGCAACACTTAATCGTAACAAGGTTACTATACGAGCTGATTTCGTAACACACAACTCTTCTAACATCTTTGTTTTAAGTAGACAATCCTTGCGTTAGACCTTCGACATACTCTAATTTATTTATTTCCTTTCTTTTACTAAATTCGTCGATGTTGAAAACAGTTTTCATTACGACATAATGTAAGAGTGCAAGTTCCAACGCCGAGTAAATACAAATTCGGCCACACGCCATTCCTATACGCGATAGGCCGGCGAAAAATAGGGCAACTACTTGGGCAAACGTGCGTTTTATACGTTAATCGATTTGGAAATAGGTGGACACGATTACATTTTTATAAAACCGTCCTCGAAACAGCAAAAGCGTATAAGTAGGTATATGTCTAATATTTATAGAAAAATTTGTAGAAAAACACAAAAAGAAGAAACTTTTGGTAGATAATATACCAGCAATATATTGTTATCGGGCGTAGTCGTACTTTTCACATAAAATAAAATTTCAGTAGCAAAGGTAATATGATGGTAAAGATAAGTGTCTTAAAGATCCCAAGCAGCAAAATTCAAATTTGCAGCAATTATTTTTAGTAACTTCAACATTAAAGCTTGAAATTACCTACAATTTTGCAATACATTAATGGGTATTTTAATATCTTTAAGTTGAAGTTACTAAAAATAATTGCGGCAAATTTGAATTTTGCTGTTTGCGATACACCTCTAATTTTATTTGAAATGTGATTCTGAGAACTCATTTTTAGTTCACTTTCTCTTAATCTCAGCCGCATAATAAAATCCGTATCAGTTTCCCGATGCTCTTACATCGCCTTAAATATAATATATTCTTTACTCCAACGACTAAATAAGCCCTTACATCGAAACACTGATGATCAAACTGTGGTTGTGGTTATGACACGACCATTTGATGTAACTCTACTGTCGGTCATCTTGTCATGGTTCTATCGTCAGTTGCGTAAGGCGCCAAATTTAAAATGATTTTTTATTTATAATTTTAATAGAATGGTTTATCGATATTCTTTTTTTTTGCATTTTCCCATTAATTTTGACAACGTAATCACACTGAGAAAAAAATAGATTTTAGATCGTTACAAATAGAACGCGAAATCACGTTCGTTACGTAAAACACAAGTCTAATGCCGTTGAAGTGTAAATCAAAAGCCGGCCGTGGAATAGTGTAATGAGGTTCTCTTATCCGAGAACGTGCGAAGAAAGGAAAGTTCTACCGCCGCAAAACACAACATTCTGCTCTGCATATGTACGTTTCCAGGTGGGCTTTCGTAATAACATTCGTAACATATTTAGCAAATCTATAAGTTAACCTATAATTTCCATGCGTCTGTATTCGTATTTGCTTACACGTAATATGCGTACAGCCCACCTACGAACCGCTACCGTTGTATTTAGAGAGTTCATTTTCCTAGCGAAACTGGCCATGCAAGACAAATAACGTTAATTGCTAAAACTTTCCTTAAATTCTGGGCCATTCGCTAGAGTCCCGTTCGATGTTAGAATGTGAACGCGCGTACCTCTATGTGTACTGCGTTCGTGAAGGACGATTGTTAAAAGATACCGCAGCAGCGTTGTTGGAAAGAAAAAGAGAAAAGAGTCAAGGTTCCTTCCAAATGGACGTTGCGAAAATTGTACACACATACGTCTTTCACTTGTCCAAATTAAATATTTGTATAGGAGAATGCTTAAACGCAAGAAACAGATACCTTACAGTCACCTAGAGTAATTTCTTTTATTTTTCCACTCCTTACATGTTTTTTTATTATGTTTCAACTACATACTATTTTACGCAAGTGCACCATTTAACATATAACACACACGAGGAAGATATAACAATAGCAATAGTAATCTACAGTTTCTATAAAGGTGATAGCTACAGATACAGGATTCAGAAAAGAATAACAACAGCATTAACCTGAATACCACGAATGTACTCAAACGGAAAAGGGAGTTTCTTAATAATACCACCTACCGATAGCACTTCGTATATTGCAATATAGAAATCTTACTGTTACATTAATAACACCAAGTTATTACTCGTATTATTACTGAAGAAAGTTTGATAGTAATTAAAGTAGAAAGTTACATTGCCCTCATTAATTGTACAATCCATAAAAATACTCGTCTTCATCAAGGCATAATTCGCTTATGTAGATGTATGCTGCTATGGTATGTAACATAGTAACATACACAATAATTTAAACAAGATAGTTTAATGTATACATATATATGCCTAATAATTTCATAACATTGAGGCGAGGCAATTGCAATAAATAATAATATAACACAAATATTTACAATAGTAGAAAGTAGTGGTTTATTAAAAAATGTAATAACAGTAAACGGCGCCAAGGTTAAGTAATTAAACCAATACACATATGCACACATAATAAAAGATTTATTTACATACAAACAATAAGATGCAAAGTATTTACCATAAAATGAGAAAAACACGCATACACACGTTTGGATTAATTAAAAAATAAGAAATATTATAAATACACAGTATCGGGAATTTCATACACACAAATAGATTTAATAATTTCGCTACATATGTTTCGGGAGCACGTGGACTTCCATTGTCAACCAAGACCCGAATAACAAAATTATATCTAGCACGCATGTCTAAACTAAATATGTACATCTATCTCTATTTCATTCTTAATTAGTGATACCAGACCACAGTCTTTGTAATTCTTCGAAGAAATATTATGCAAATTTATATAATTAAAACTAAGGTGTACCAGTAACAAAGTAGGATTTCAGGCAAATGAATTATTTAAAAAACAAAGCCGTATTATATAATGTTGACATCTATACCTCAGTAATAATAGTTTAGATACATATGGTTCTGTATATTTCTAATTTATCAATGTATTTGAATTTCCGCTGTACGCACAAAACTTGTTTTGGACGTTTGATTATGGACCGATGTTAATGTATACAATTAAACAGCACGTAAATTAGATGATTTATGTTGAAAGAACAATAGTGTTATATGATGCTGACATCTATCTTCAAGTAGCATTGGTTTAGATAGATATCGTTTTGTAGATTTCTAATTTACCAATTCATTTGAAATTTCGTTTTATACACGCAAGTGTTTTTGACTATCGACTGAGTTACTACATTTTAAACCCTTTTTTTAACACAAGCGTTTTATGTTAATTCCGCAACATATCCAACCATAGATAATATATCAGACCATTTCCTGTATGAACGCTGATGATTTTCAGCGAAGAGTATCCGACAAAAATGACGGAAAGCACACTTGGACAGCATTTAAGTTTACGATGTACCTTAACGGTCAAATATGTCAATTAATGTAAATGTAAGTGGAAATCCTATACGCATAAACAGAGGGAAACTGGTGACGGCAGCGGATCTTGATTATGATAAAAAGGAATTCGATAACCGGAGACGCATAAGGTTGGAGCAGGTGAGTGTTCGATTTGGGAAAATTCGGTCGTTTCTAACAAAAATGTATATTAGATGTGGGAACGTCTTGCAGGTACGGCATCAGTCGAAGGACATCGCGGAGAACGTCAGAAACAAGGTACGTAAAGAGCAAAAGAAGCAGCTTTCAGATTTTGAAAGACGGGAGGAGCAAAAACTGAAGCAATGGCAGAACCGTAAGCTGTTAGAACTGCAACAGCAATATCGAGAATCTCTAAAGGATATCGGTTCGGGACATGCTCAAGCCGCCGTAGAAACCACCAACGATATTACCGCAGCGGAGCACGATGAGGAATTAAAAGGAAAGGCTAAAAGCCGTGGCCATAAAGCTCGACAGAAATTGCAAGCCGATAGGAATGCAGAAACCTTAAAGAAAGCAATTCCCGTCCAACAGAAAAAGTTGAGTAGAGATGTCGAAAATGCCAGATCGTCCATGGTTGCTAGAAGCAAAAAGACACCGTCGAAAAAGCGAAAAAAGAAGGCTAAGACGAATATTAACATAACGACGAATGTTACCGGTTCTAGTGCTTCAGAATCGGGTATAGAAGAGCTGGATTTACTTAGTGACAACAGTGATTTGCCAACGGTGAGTGATATAACAGGATCTGGTGCTCGAAGAAAGCGGTCAAAATCGAAATCTCCAACATCGACTAGTTATCGATGTTCTCCATCTCCGCCTCCCCAAAGGATATTTATGAAGGCAGATGTGCATCAAATTAGACGAGGTAAGATCTAAAACGATCGATTAAGCAGCACTTTTGTTGTTTTCGAAATCAATCTTGCGCACAACTTTTTTTGTTATGATACCAATAAATTTGTCATTGAATAAGTAATTTCTTGCAGACCTCATCGTAAAACCAATAATTATTAATTTATTTAGTAATTAGCAATTACAATGTATGGGTTGTTAAATAATTTTTTTTTCACGAAGGTTTTGGTTTTGCTCAATGTCTGCAATTGGAATAATTAGCTTTCATTTTAAACCTTACGAAACCTAAACCATTTTCTATGAGTTACAATGCTACAACTCATGATTTTCTCAGGTTCTCCCAAGAGACATAAATCCCCAGCACAAACTGTTCCTGATTCCTCTAGCGATATGTCACATTACTTACAAGATACGAGAATATCGGATAGGATTTTGAGTCGAAGGTTTTTGGTCAATGAAAACCCTGTTCAGGGATCGTTTAACAAAAATATTGCGGTCACTGAGGACGTTTTTAAACAAAGTAAACCTCACCGTTATGTCACTTCCGAAAAACGCGTTGAGAAATCAACTTCGGCCAATATTCCAGAAAAAGTACCATCCCCAGTCATAATTTGCCAATGTAAATGCCGTTGTTATGATCATAAAGATAAGGAAACGAACACTCAAAACGAAATCCCAATGAAACCAACAGTGAGTCTGAAAGATGTGACGAAAACGAAAGATCCGGAAAAAAGTGATAACAAAGTGCAATATTACGACCACAAAAACCGTTTCTCCAAAGAAATTGTCGCGCCCAAAGGAAGCGTTAAGAAAATACCCGAGGAAAACATCGATGTTTGTTGCCATTTGTGTCAGTGCCAGGAGAAGAAAATTCAGGAAAAACAGTATAAGAACGATCGCGATGCCGAGATACGTGGACGGAAAGCCCTAGAAAAGACGAGCGTGCACAAAGATTATAAACAAATGCTCAAGCAGTTACCAGTATTGCAAAAACAAGAAAGATTGGCAACGATGACCGGGGACAAACCCATCTTTCACATGGACAACGATCGTTTACAAGAGCACGAACGGAAGAAACAAAATCGGATGGAAAACCAGTACGAAAGGCATTTTCCAAAAACTATCACAATACCACCCAAAAAGCACGTCGTAGAAGAGGACCCGTTTAATGTAATAGATATGACAACTAGTGCTAGCGGAACATCTAAGACACCGAAGTGGGACGAAGATAAAATATCGGAGAACGGTTTCACTCTAACGAAAGATTGTGGCAACATCGTAATCGAGACCGATGTCGGTACCAGTAACAAGGAGGATTATTTAAAATTCCTGTTGGATAGATTGAAATTGCAGAAAGAGATGTTGTTGAGGGAGGCAGCTAATCTACCGCAGAACAGTAACCTGAATAATATCATAAGCGGATTGGACAACTTAAGGAGCGAGCAAAGGGATAATGGAATTAATATCAGCGATACCGTTGGGAATACTTTACAAAGGGAAGAAGGTGTATGTCCATTACCAGGTGAATATACTTCTTTTTTTTGTTGAAAAATGCTGCTTATCTGTCATCATTTTTCCTTTCTAAAGAAGCACAACCATTTATCTTATATAATATTTTTTCGATTTTTCGCGTTGATTTGAGTATAATATAAATAGAAAAGGGCCTAATATCAATCCTTGTGGCACTCCTTTTTCTCCAAAATCTTAGTTTCAATAAATTCCATTGGCTTTTTGAGCATTAACAGTTAAAAAAGACATATTTCGTAGTAATAACTATATTTCTATTTGATCCTGCAGAATCTACAAGTATGGATGCAACCGAAAAGAAAGCAATGAAACATAAACGAATAAGAGAACAAATCCTGTCAACGTCCAGCTCAAGTTCTAGCTCCACCCCCACGAAACGAAGGAAACACAGGAAATATCGAATAGTCCTACAGAATACCAGCACCCAGACATCCCCGAAAACAATCGTATCAGATACAAGAACATCCAACGACGATATTCAGTCAACAACGAAAGACAAAGAATTAAGTACGAAGAGATCCCCGAAGAAGAAATCCAGTACTTCGTCCGCGAGAAGTGAGAATTCGTCGAAATCAAAAAAATCCCGCAGCAAATCTCCGAAAGATAAAGCATCGTCACCCATACAACTAGAATTAGAAAAGAAACCATCTACCGAATTCCATAAATGTAAATGCACCGCACTACGGGGGATACCGAAGCCATGTGATTCTAAATCCGGCTCCGCAGAGGACAAAAATGGTGTTTGTGAAATCGTGATTAAAATTCAGGAGAACGATGCGCCCGAAATCAAGATTAGAAGCCCCAAGAAGCAAACGAAGGATGTAATCGTGAAAGCAACTGGTGATAAAGTTGCCGCGGAGAGATCTCGAACTGACGACGATGTCACTAACAAAGAGAGACCGAAACGATTAGTTAAAATCAACGAGAAAACATCGGGTGATAAGATTTCGAAAGGTTCCTGGCGAGATCAACTGAGCAGAAGCGACGCTCGGGCGACTTCGACTAGTACGTCGTATTTTAGTCCGCCGGATTATTCAAAATCTGATTTTTCACGCGGACCCACCGCCCAAAGTACCGAAACACGCAAAAGTTACATCTCCAGCGATACGACGGAAAATACTTCGCAACCACGGCGTAAAATCGATCCTAGATTGTTGATGTACATAAAGAAATTACTTACGATGTCGAGAAGGAGTATCGACGATCTGGGTGTCAGCTCGGTTAGTGAGGTTTCAACCCCTAGTGTTACGTTAACAAGCTACGATTCAAAATATAACTCCCTAAACCAATTGAGGAGCGTAATTAAGTATTTTAATTTAAATCCGCAAGAATTAGCACACTACCTTAGCTATTCCGAAGATACCGAAGGCACTTCAACTTCTTTATCGGCCAAAACGCCCTCTACCGTACACAGTAGCGATTACGAAGCGAATAAATCCCAAATCAACAACAATACTGCCAACACCAAACCTCAAAGTTCACTTAGCGGTGCTACTAAAACGCGAACTGGCGCGAAATCAACACCTCCGCCTCTAACGGCGCAACGTACCGCGTCTCCGACAGCTCACTATTCGGAATTGGCTAATTTGTGTGAGAAACGAATAGCAGAGTTGACAGCCATGATCGATCAAGTTAGAATGGAGAAACAACAGATCTTAAGCCCGGTGCATAGCGATAAAGAGAATACCACGCAATATATGGGGTTGCCCTTGGATACGGACGAGAAATCCCCGAACGTGACGGCGGGGAATACCTCAAGTGATTTAGAACAGGCCGAAATAAATAAGAAAATGTTGGAAGTCGATTATAGCCTTGCGGAACAATTGAAAATCAAAGTGAAACCGAAGAAATCTTCTGAAATCGACGAGGAGGAAATGACAGAGCTCGATAGGGAATTATTAGAGAGGTATCGGAAATTGGTTAATATGCAAGAGAAGATATCGGAGGACGATGGTACGGCGACAAGAGAAATGGTGATGAAAACTATCGAACTGGACGCAGATAAATTGCAAATTCGAGATGATACCACTCCGGAACCCCCAATGGATATGCCCACACCTTTCACATCCATCCTTTTGGATATCCCACGCTTACCAAAACTCATTACATCCGTTGAGAATACTAGCAGCGTTGAGAAAATCAAGAGGCCCCCACCACCGGCAAAGGGATTGATGGCCGCGAAGAAATTTAATGATGATATCACGACGGTACCCCACGAATTATCTACAATAGTCGAAGTCGACAGCCAGATGTCGACTAGAATACGTTCATCTTACTCTCCCAAGGCTCGTACTAGTACGTCTCCTATAAAAAACTTTGACGATTTCAATCCGATCGCTGTATTACCGCAAATTCCAACCGATTGGACCGAAAGTAGAAATCCAGCGGAGGAAAAAGAAAAATCGGACGGGAGTATGCCCGATATAGTCGCCGAAATCGGTACCAACACCGAGGAAACTCTCAAACGAAATAAGGGCGTACAAATTCAAAACGAGCCGCAAGTTTTCCCCTCCACCTCGACGAAAGATGTAATAATAGGAGATCATAAAGATTTGGGGAAGAGAAATAGGGATCAGAGTACGGACAGTTCAACCGACAAGTCGGAAATCGAAAACATCGAATCGATGCTGAAATCGATGGGTATGGGTTGGGCCATTTCAACTTTACGGAAAACGAAGGCCGCTTTCGATATACCCTCTTCGAGTTCCAGCTCGAGTACTCTCACGAGAACAGGGGCGAAAGACAAATCGAGCTCCTCTTACGAAGATAATCAAAAACAAAGCGCTAATATTTCGAACACCAGCGATGTTACTTTGCGAGACATGCTGGGTAGGAAGATATTTTGTACGTCATCGACTAGCGATTCGCTCACACAGACTCCCTCGATGAATCTAACGAAAGCTTTGACCGATCTGTCTGCCATTCAGGGATCGGCCGGCAGTTCCGGTAATAAAAATCAAAGAACTTCGACTCCGATACGCACGACGAAGAGTTCTGAATCGAAGGAGGGTGCAGTGACCGGTGGTGAATCTGAGTTGTCGTCTGTTAAAATTTCAGACGAGTTCCTGACCATGCCGGATACTACTGCTAATAATAGCGCGTCTTGATAATTTGTTTTACGTGTAAGTGTACTTGAAGGTATCTTAATGATCTTGTAATATTTGTATAATTTTTAAATGATTTGTAAATGTTTTTTTTAATAGTATGTATAAATAAATTATGAATTTTATTGATTGTTGGACGAGAAAAATATAATTTTGCAAAAATTATCGAGGATATCAGAGATTTTGTAATATAATATTTTATAATGCGATGAATAATAATATATTTTTTTACATTAAATTCTTTTTATTAATAAACTAGCTGTTCCTGGCCGCGCATTGCTGTTGCACAGTCTGGCTAAATAAAAATAAAAAACATGTTTTTCCTATCACTTCACCCTACAGAAATATGTATATTAGATACATCCATAACCTAAAAAGTAGGTATATTTTATTTAATTGTGACTTTCCTGTAGTCGTCCTACATTTTTTTTTACTAAGAACAGTTGTTTCTTTCTAGGTCATCTACACAAAAAAAAATTGAAAATCTAGGCGAGACGTATTCTTCACTTTAGCCTCTTTTTAACTAAGTGATACGAAAATGCAGTTTTATGATGTACTTTACTGAAGCACTTCAAATGATGTGAAGTAGAATAGGGCAAGTTTCTTAATTCAACATGTTCGCACTCTGATGGCATCAATTACAACCAAAAAATTCCTAAATTAAACATGTTTTGTGATATGACGTAATAATAATCCTTCCAACAAGTTCCTAAATTCTTCTTGAACGTCATCAAAAATGTCTGATGTTCCATCCATTCCATCTGCCTCAATAGTGGATGGATCTGATTAATAGTTGTAGAGGTTATGTACACATTAATTTAAATAATGGAACAACACTAGAAGATGAACTAAAATTTAAAATTAATGGTTTTTTCACACAGTTGCAGTACTACCTGCAGACAACAAACAATTTTTCATGTTCAGACGATATTTCAATGCTCGCCTTTGGCATATAAGTTAGGTTAAACATAACCACCGTATGCAACCATCCAACAAAGGTTTTCTACATTCACATCCAATCTGTAGCCACCATAAATTAACGTGCATCCGTTGATGACGAAACAGATGCCATCAATTGTTGAATAAAGGAACTTACCCATAATAGCGTATCAGTAGTACATGCGTCACATAACCTATCAACTACAAGTGTAAGCATAAGTACGTATGAAATCAATCAATCAATGCCCTAAGAATACAATTTCGCAATATATGCACCTAATTTTTTAATAAATTCTAAGTTAGGAATGGTTAATTCTTGTAAGACGTCGTTTATTAGAAATTTAAGAGTAACAGTGTCATCCGTGACTTTAAAATTAAAAAAAATAGGCTATCAATAAAGAAAAATGCCATGAAAGAAAATAGTAAACATAAACACAGAGCAAAATTCAAATTTGCAGCAATTATATAATTGTTAGTAACTTTAACATTAAAGCATCAAATTTCCTATAATTTTGTATTACATTAATAGGCATTTTAATATCCTTAAGTTGAAGTTACTAAAAATAATTACCGCAAAATTGAATTTTGATCTGTAAAATGCGTGATTAAAAACCCATTGGTAATTTACGGAGTTATCAAACTCACATGAAAAGAAAAGCTGTGTAATAAATCTTAATTTTTATTTTATTTTTACCATTATATATATATATATATAAAGGTCAAAATTTGCATCTTATATACAAATATACAATAGGGAAACGAACGAATGTACAAGAAAAATAAACTTTATAATAATATACATAATATTTATTTATCACCCAGCGGTGGGAATGACATGTCTGTTGTCTCCTTTCTATACAACATATTGATTTAAAAATCATTCCGCAATAGCACATAAGTATATAGCTATTTACTTGCGGGTCGTTATGCAGAACATATCCGAAACTCAATTGGACTTCATCCTTTGAGACTAATAATAGGGTAATTACTATCCATATAAGCAATGCGCTGGCAATTAAACAACCGACTTTTGACGTTTCGTCTATTGATGACATGGTTGCCACGTATTACACATCATATCGTATAGTTTGACAGATATATAGATAGGTTATGGTTAAAAAAATACGAAAACTATCAAAACCAAATAGAACGTCAAAATGACAAATGCCAAGTAAGTGCCAACTTACTTTATCTATGCAACTAGCAACGCTCTAAATGAAGAAATCCTCTGCCGAATGACATTACTATCCATTTGTTAAATGTGAAATGGTGTTTGGTTGTGTTGGTATGATTGGAATATTATCGCTGTCAAAAGCCGGCTGTTTCGTTGCGAGAGCTGTAAGTAGGGAACAAATTCTGGGTTTCTTCTTGCGTATATAATAAATATTATTTACAATACGATGCACGGGTGACGATTAAATAAAAATATAAATAGGATATCTACATATAAATGTGTAAGAATACATCTTCGTTATGCACTTTTTTTATCACTATTATTATTTATTATGGAATAACATCTATATCGTGTATACAGATACGCGTATTTACTAGGATTAAAATGAATGGAATGCTAAAAATAAACTTATCGACGCGAAGATGATATGGATGAAAGGAAAAATGACGTCGGGTATCACAAAATCGACTGCAATTGATTACGTTTATCATAGTAAATATAAATAAGTAAAGCTATAGCTGTAGGACAACCGAAGAGTTAATACGAATGTTTACTCCTATACAATGTATCTCAGACTGATACGTAACAAACAAAAAATGTTTTTCGATTATTTCGATTTCTCACAAAATCTTATTGTTTAAAATACTTTTTTTTTTCACCGCCCAAGACTACGCTAAACAAAAATCATATATTTTTGACCCAAAAAAAATACTGTGGTTTACTTGCTAGCACCAAAATCACTCGATTTACACGGTACTTTATTTTTTATAAAAATTAGCATTTTTGATTGCATACATATTTCTACAAACTTTTTTAATAGCGTTGGCTTAGTAACACAGGCATGGGGATTCCTCTTTTCTATGCAATATAAAATCGTCTATTAATGTGAATTATGTTGCAGTAAACGTTTAACTGAACATCACTGTACAATGTGAAAATTACTGCAGACGTTAGACCAAGGGATAATTTCGACATTTAAGGCGCTGTAAAACCGGACATAATATAACTAAAGAGAATTTAAAACTAATGAAATCGGTAACTTCAACGCGCGAGCTAGATGCTTATGAATCCATTTATATTAAAAGGAATAAAAACCTTAATCGGGAAGAACCGCCCTTGTCATTTTCTGTGTTGATGGATTTATTGGAGTAAAAGCACACACTTAAGAACGCTCGGGGGTCCTTCTAAGAATTTTTGCGTTCGAGTGTGTGATGGCAGCGCCATCTTAAACAAAGAAAGTAACAATCCAAGACGCAAACCATGATTCCTACGATTGCGTATGACCAATATCAGGCAGCATTTTCACTACATTTTCTCACGTCAAAGTCACGGCTCAAAGTGCATAAGTTTGAGGATTTATTTGTGATTTATAAATAAAACCTTGGTAAATGCATTTGTATCATTGGTAGTGTCGCGAATATAAACTATATTCCGTTTACGAGTAGTAAAAAAATCGGCTTACAAAACCGAATGCAAATACTAATTATAAGTATCGGGTGATCAATTGAATTTATAATTTTAATCATAAGAAAAAAGGGCAAAATTTACGAAGCCTGTAAGCGGAGCCGGCTTACTTTTAATGAAAGACAACCATGAAAAACAATCCACTGTTGTGCACTGTTATCACGTATTTTCCGACGATAACTAGCAGGAGTTATTGATAACTCCTCGAATGTTTTGCAAAATTTAGTGGAAGAAATTAAACTTTCTACAATCCAATTTGTTGCATACAGTCCAAGACACATGTACAGAGAGTCCAACAATTTCCGAAAACCAGGTGACCGTCAATTTGATAATTTCACGTTTTACAAGATGATTTCATTGGCGTACTTGGTCAGTTTACCCGTCACCAGTCGTCCGCTCCCGATGCTAAACCAGGTTAGAAAATACAAGCGCTGTTACCAAATGATAAAATTTGATACATTTTTAGTCACGTGGTTTTCGAAAATGGTTGCTCTCTATCTTTCTCTAATAAATATTTAGCGTTGTAATTGAAGAGAATTTATGAATTCGAAATAATTATTTCTACTTTCCCTTGGATATAATATTTAAAACAAAAGTAAACAGTGTCACGTAAGTATCACCAGTACATGCTTCAAGATTGTTATTATTCGCATTTTAATTTCGTATTATACGTAAACTGACACTTTTCTAGTATTACCAACCGACGATCGAGTTATTTAATACGATCAGACCACATTTTTCTCTCAACACGATCCGATAACTACCATAAATCGATTTTACCATATAGACCGACTCACACCGTCTATCACAGTAACCATCAGCTGCGCGACGTATTGCTATTCATACTGGGGCCGTTACCGATCTTAGGTTTGGTGCCGAACCACGACATCTTCCACTCGACGGTGTCGTGCAATAATTTCTCCTCCTCCGGCGAGAATTTCAACAGCATCGCTACGGCCCTGATCAAATGTTGCGCTTCGTATTCCCTGCACGTTAAAAATTTTATTATGACGTGCTTCAGGTATTTGAAATTGACATCCTCTTCGTCCCTGCGAGGCCCGAAGCTTACATTGCGAGTGGTATTCTGACTGGGCGTTAGGATAGCGGCCGAATTCAATTCGTAGTGATCGTTGTTACCCGGTGCTGTCGTCCGGAGTTCTTGCTGTAAAGTCTTTTTCAAGTCGGCTAGGCGTAATTGGAGATTTTTTATAGTCTGGAACCGAGAAGTTATGGATTAAAATTTTACGAATATTTTTCTTTTACCTTATTCTTGTCGGAAATTTGCTCTTCCAACACAGCCAAGTTGCTTCGGAGTTCCTGTTCGATGCCTTTGCTCTCCTTTTCCTTGTGAAGTTTGTTTTCTTCCTCGATCGAACTGAGTTTATTCATTAGTTCGATCATCTCACTTTCCTGCCTTTTAACTTGTTGTTTGGCCAGTTCCATTTGCTGAGAAATCTCCGCGTTTCTCAGTAGAGCTGTATTCTTCTCAGACGTTACTCTAAATAATAATAATAATTCATTCTCCATAAGGACATATATAGCTTTCGCAACGTAACAGCCGACTTTTGACAGCGATAATGTTAAAAACATACCAACAAACCAAACACAACTTCACATTTAACAAGTGCATAGTAATGTCAAATCTAGTGACGTTTCGTCTGCGTAGGATTTCTTCAATTAGAGCGTTGCCAGTTGCATAGATAAGGTAAGTTGTCAACGCACTTACTTGACATTTATCATTTTGACGTTCTATTTAGTTTGTTTAACCAAACCTATCTATATATCTGTCAAACCATATGATATGCCTTGTAACGTGTGGCAACCATGTCATGAAAAGACGAAATGTCAAAAGTCGGTTGTTTAATTGCAAGAGCTATAGTCACATTGACAATTATATGACGTTACTTGCAGTAGTGCCAAAAATCGCTTTTATGCGTTTAGTTCTATTTGCTCCCATCTACATATCACCAACAGTATATTATATGATATCACACGTAAATACTTAAAATAAATGTAAAAGGAATATTTCTGTGATTGATATCTTTGCCTGGTGTTTGTTTTATAAGCCCCCATGTCCATACCGCAGACTATATTAATCCCATAAACAAATTTAACACAAAATCATTGTACAGCGATCACAAAAAGACGGAGCAAATTATTATTTTTTGTATATTTTAATGGGATTAATACAAACTTTTATGCAACTGCATCGAAATCACATTCATCCTCGACAATTTCTAATTTAAAAGAAATAGATTTTTAAATTTCCGAAATGCGAAATCCAGATATTTTATAATTGATTGATTCATATTTAATAAGATATACACCAACCTGGATAAAGTTTTCTGTACATTCAACGAATGATGCCGTTCTTCGCCTAGTTCTTTTTCCAGTTTCGTAATCATCTCTCGCAATGAAATATTGGCCTCGTGTTCTGCATCTACGGCCACCTTCAATTTGCTGCATTCGTCTTCGCTCTTTTCCAATTCTGATTCGGTGTTCTCCAAATTCTTTCGAACAGCCTTGACTTCCGTCGTGGAATTTTGCTGAAACGGTCCAATATAACAATCTGGTTGCTTTCGCACATTAAACATAGAGCCACATGTTCTACATAGTTATAATCAGGCATTCAAGCTAGAAGTATAGAGAGCATAACATCAGAAAGCGTGTTATGTTGATACTATAAATACAATAGATTAGTTAAAAATAAGAAATCGGAAATGTTAGTAAGTTAATCATTGCAAATATAAATAGAAGGTCGGTTCATAGTTCTTCGGAAGGATGGGATACATAAATACGAAACAAAAATAAAGAAACCCTATACGTATTATGCATATCGACTTTTATTTTATCATAATTTTCATTAAGAAGCGAGAAATATAAAATAAATCTGTCAACTAAAATATATACAATAATATAATTATTATAATAACAATAATAAAATTTTGCAATATTAAAATCAAATTAATATAACCTACAAATAATATATAACGTAAAACAATTACATTCAGTGCGGGGAATCGGGGGAAGAACAAAAATGAAATACTAAAAATAGAGTATAAAAAAGTCATAAAAGTGAAATAAAAATAGCGTGGAATATTGGTGTGTGTGTGTGTGTGTGTGTGAGTAAATCCCCCGATATTCTTTTTGTTTTATTATGTCAACTCACAATCTGCTCTCTTAAATCGATAATCTCCTTTTCCATCTCGACCTTTTTCTTTTTTAGCTCTGCAGATATTTCTTCAATTTCACTCGTCAACCTTTTTATTTTCGTATCCTTATTGTTCATCTCCAATCTGTAACATTCTAACTCGCATTCTAGCTGCCGTACCTTCTCAATCAGTGTTTCTTTTTCCTGCACGGTCCTCCTCCTTTCCGCTCCTTCTTCAGCAGCTTGTCGTCCCAATCTACCGACCTAAATTTTATTACGAAAAGGAATTATAACACACAAAAATAATGAGGTGTACTTATTACTTGTGTTTCTAATGAAGAAATCTTGTCGCTCCAAGATGTTTTTATGTCGGCAAGGTGTAAGTGAGCTTCCTCGAGTCTCTGCTCCAACAATCTCCTTTCCCGAGCGAATAATTCTTCTGTACTACTACCGTCGGTTAAAGTTCTCTGTCGTAGGACAGCAACTAAATCGGATAGATGCCTCCTCTCTTCTTCGCTCTTAGACAATTCCGTTGCCAGAGCTGCTAGATCTCTAGCGCTGGAATGTCTTAGGCTCTCCAGATCATCCTGAAAGCATCTGGGGGTTAATAAAAATATATTTTATCAACAGAATATATTTAATTTATAAAGAGAAATTTAAATATAATTAATGTTTTAGGGTTACGGTAATTGGTGTATTTATGGAATAATAGTGAATTAAAATAATAAATAACGCACAAAGCACATACCTTGGTACAACCAGCTAGAAGCGCTCACATGACATTACAGATTTACTACACACACGATATCCATGATAATGTAAATATTATAAAATGTATACTCAACCGTGCGAACCCATCTTGAAAATTAAAAAATTAAACGTTGAAACGATCAAATAAAAAATCAAATTCAAAAAACTACCAAGTAAGAAATCATAAACATTACTATAACCGAAAGAAAGACACACTATATATAAAACATTTTCAATTTGATCATTTCCATGTAAAAGAAACTAATCAGAAGCATATTTATTTTATATAAGGAAAGGTCTCTAAAAATAGCAGAAAAGATAGTCGGATATTTAATGTTGGACAATCGATAAATTGCACAAACCGTTCAAGCTTGGTAAATACATATGTTCTACGAGTAAGTGGTGCTATATATACAGGTAGGTAAGTTCACTGTAAATAGAAAAAAGAAAACAGGATTAAAGTATAGTGTGCGATAAGCCAGTATCATAGATTTCCTTGTACCACCCGTGCTAAGGACTGCTAAAAATAAGTATGAAAGGTCTAAGATGAGCATAGAAAAATGAATGTGTTTAATCTCATTTCGGCAAGTTTATAATTCGTTCTGCAAATAAGGGTTGTGTAAGCTACCATGCACCTATCTAATTTTATGGAATATAAAGTCAGTAAAGTGATTGCTATTTCGATTTTATTAAATAACATTTCTGATTTAATAAGGAGAAAGTTTAATCAAGTGCTTTCTAAATAAAATACAAATCTTTGTAATAAAAGTAATCTTAACAAGAAAAAAATGATATGTCATATATAAAGTAGGTATATAATATGAATCAGAATCCTCAGGTCAGTCTATATTATGTGAATAGATAAATAACTGAATGAACTAAATAAGTAAACAATACTTGTGATATGTGATACTTTTTATTTCATAATTTCCTCAAAAAAACAACGAAGCGATAAGTCAGAGGAAACATATTTTAGATATAAAAAAGAGATATTCATTAACATGTGAGACACCACAAAAATTTTTATCTAAAATAATAGAAACACAATAGTATTACCTGCACGTCACTCAACTGTTCCTCCTGCCGCCTCAACCTAACAACTTCATTCCGTAACTTCTCTAGTTGCTGCTGGGCCTCTTTAAGTAACGCCGACTTGTCCTCCAACTCCTGATCTCGTAACAATACTAAATGTTTGACCTTAGCCAGCTCCTGCGTCTGCAAATTTTCAATGTGCTCTTTATCCTCTTGATGTACTACCAGTTTCTTTTTTAAATCTAAAAATAAAAATACCAACGTATCACTCCAGGAACAAATTACTTAATTGTCACACTACCTTCTGCATTTTTCAGCAAGTCCTTTAGGTTGTTTATCTGTTTGTATGCTTCGTCTTTTTCCTTTTCAAAATTCTGCAGCTGCTTATCTTTCTCACTCATTATCTCCCTCCATTCTCGCTCCTTATCATCTAATTTCCTAGCAAATTCGCTCTCTATCTTAATCAGTCTCTTCCGATATTCCTCTTCACTTTTAGGGAGCTCTAAAGTATGATTCTCATCCTTAACACCGTCCTGGGAGACTACAGAATTAATGCTGGAAGAGGAACCTTGCCTGGATCGGCCACGCAGTGATTCCAATTTCTGCGACGTGGTCGACGTGATCTTCGCCGTAAACTTGGAAATATCGCTTCCAGTTTCTTCGCGAATCTTATTCTTCAACGACGCGAACATGCTTTGTGATACGCGGAAACTTCACGTGTAGATATTACGAGCTGCACATCATTATTTCGGGCCGCAACGACGCATAAATAATAGAAACACAACGTAGAATAATCCAAAATAGGACACCGAAAAATAAAACTTGTAAGAACACGTATTATTTATTGACGTTTCCAGTTGGAAGTCGCATAATGTGTCAAATTACAAGTGTCAACTGTCAAACAATATTTGGAGTGCTATGTGACCAATCTAGAAAATTAAAAGTTACTGTTTGTTCTTAATAAGATCTTTATTTATAGAGTATTGTATATATTAAATGAAAGATTACAACAATAAAAAGAAACCAAATGTAGCATTAACTGTGAAGATAAGAGTTATTTTTAGAAATGAAACGAGAACTATGGAATTTTTCCTTTCTTTTAGTTAGTTCTACGTGCGTATTATATTAATGTTCACATTTGTATATATGCATAATGTGTGGATGTTGTTTAGTAATCAGATGCATTCACAACTTACGACCCTCCGATAAAGTGGTAAAACCTCATAAATATGTATAAATTACATGAATCCTAAAGAAATCTTTACCAATCAGGATAATAGAGGGCGCAACTTACTAAATTGTAGAACTACCAATTTTTACATTTTTATAATACTATCTTTGTCATAAGTTCCATATTTATTGATTACATGGATAAATTGTTATTATGAATAATTAAGGAAATTACAATAATGTTTTATTCATATGATAACGCAAAGTACATAGGTTTAGTTCAATCCGCTACACTAGAGGCGCTATACGCAATGGTCTGAAATATTCATGCAACTATTAATAGGTTCGCCTCAGTCGTATTTCAATCGATGCTTTTATTCCAGTTGATCCCAGTTCCGGCACTAACTTCATCGAATAATATGTATGTAAACGTATAAATAAATCATACATATACGCGATACAATTTCAATCGTGTGCATTAAGATAAAATACGTACATAAACGGCGATACGTCACTTAACTTGATAACTGCCGTACGCTGTTTATAACGGGAGAGGTGCTACACATTCGCTATCGTATGATGATAAAACTAATATTTATATCCGTGGATTTTTATTCAATATTACTACCACAGTGATATTTTCCTCGTGCGGCGGTTTTTATTTTAGTTAATTGTGACTCAGAGTGTGTGTGTTAGTGTGGGGTACTGAGATTTTCTTTTTTAATTAAGTTACCCGTCTTTATAACAAGATCAAGAAGCCATAGTAATACGGCCCGTTGTTACATACAAAAGAATTTCTCCGGAACGTGAGCATTATTATCGTTGAGGAGTAAAAGAAGTAATCGTCCCGGGAGCATCATACATCGATCTAGAAAATACAATTGAACCTGCATAGGGACATCGTCAGTATGGTCGTGAATTTTAGAGTTTTCAAAAAGTGTTCGCCCAATGGAAAACTCACCTTGTACTTAGGAAAGAGGGATTTCGTTGACCACGTTTCCGGCGTGGAACCGATAGGTAAGATATATAAAAAACAAAAAAATCACTTTTTATAATATATATTCACACATTTTCCCTGCCTCCTTAAGGTCCTGTTTTTTTTGGATTTGGTAACCTGTATTCTGAAAATAAATAAATGTAACAATCTGCTATCGGTGTGTGATTAAAAAATGACGAGGTTATCCCAGGAAAACACCTAAAAATAATAATCTTGTACGAGATAAAATTACCTAAAAAAGTATTAAGAATTTTTCTCGATATATCGCTTCTGTATTTGGGAAGTACATAAATTTGATTATACTTAAAAACGTTAGCACAAAATGTTAAGTTAAATAAAACTATTTTTAACTGTACCAGCAAAATTTTAGTACATTTACTTGGAAATGTACGCTGGACAAGAACCTGACAATTTTCATAACAAATCCATAAAGATTCTACTAACGTAAAATCGGGTTTTAACATTTTCAAATCGTGTGGTATTTGTTACGAGAAATCGTTAATGTTTCTATGCTTTTAAATACAAATAAGTAGAATTTCAGCTTCTTTATACTTAATATTAATGTGTTGACACGGGAATATTTTATTGTGTATTCATGCAGTAATATTGTATGATTATACAGGAACGAGGTATTCAAATTTGACTCATCACTTCCTATTAAGTAATGCTTTCTAATATATTCCAGTGGGTACTTCGGTAGGTATGCTTTATCTCGTTTTTTATCTACCTGTTTCTGGTATTTCGTTTTATAACCTCCAACGTTTATTTTGTGAAGGAACGTCGTTGAATATACGTATTGTATATTACCGAATTATACAGTATAAACTTACAAATTAATTCGATTAGGTGCTATTATAATACCGGTTTAAAATCGCTCGTAATTATCGAGGAACATTGACCAAAATTCGACGGCTCTGTTTATTTAAGTTACCCCGATATTCGTAAACATTCGACGTATTATAAATATTGTAACGGCTGGCTATATACACGCGAGTTCTCCAAACCAAATTCGACATCAAACATTCCCATATGAAAACCTTTATTGCGAATCGGTATGTGCGCTGCTACTCGGGTATAATATGTTTATTATACAATGTATGTGTGTGTATATGGTGCCCGATATCTTTGACACTAATGTTGAACGATATCCATTCCGTATAACATGTGCGTAATAACGCAACAATGAATGTAATAAATTACATAGAACAAGTCGTTTTACAGGTGCTCTCTAAAGTAGAATAACGCGACAGACAAGGCTTTGTATCCACAATTTCCCTCTCCGGCTTTCCATTAATAATAATGGCTTTATTCAATTATTACGCTAAGCGTTGTTCGATATCTATCTATTCAAACCATCACACAATGGCGTATTCAATGTAGATATTAATTGGATATTGTAACGTCAAAATGAGAAGTTTCAATTTGCAATCCTAGTTGTGTAATATCTGTCATATAGTGATATTTCATTTTAAAGGTTGCATAAACTGCGCGTGCGCCATGTTGTCTTCTATTTATTTTGATTTGTGTTCAACGCGAAAATTTTCTTTTTAAAAGGTTTATATTGACTTGTACGGAGTGAGCAAAAAGCCTTAACCATTCCTCTTCATCGATATATCAACCTTAATAGTAACGATTTTCCATACATTATTGCTATAGTATCAACCATTATTGCCTAATATGATTCACAACTCCGTCAAGCTTGGTTGGGTCGCTCTCAATTCAGTAGTGTTATGGCAAAACATGTTATCTGCCACTTTTGTAATTTTACAGGAGAATCAAAAACAGTTTTGTATTTATAATGGTGGGTAAGATTTGCTAATCTACATTCATACTTGTATGTACAGAGTCTTGACAACTAAATCCATTACACTTTATGTGCGGCCATTTAATGCCAAAAAGTGTATTTTGTATTTTTGTTGTTTTGCCATAACACCACTGAATTGTCTCACCATAATCACGGTCTGTCAGTTCGTATTGGTCTCATTTGTTGTTTTACTATCCACGCTTCTTTTCTTCCTGTATTTAATTGAATATTATAAACCGTGTCTTTCTCAAGGCAATAAAAATACAATTTTATTGTAGGGTAAGTTAATTCTCGTATGTTTAATTACACATAACTATCATTTACATTTTTGTTTAATTGAAGGCTTGCCTTGATATCAAAAATGCCATTTACAGATGGTTTCTTCGATCCTCTTTGGCTGTCGAAACAACACTGTATACCTACTGTATATAGAGTTCTCTGAGTTGCAGGATGTAATTACTGTTGATATTAATGATATTACCGAAGAAATGATTACAAATGTTTTCAGTTCACTAAAGAGATGTATCTATGTCTATGAAAACGGCGATCCATTTTGAACCCATGCTGTGATGACTTTTTTACAAACTTAAATTGTAAATTAGTGACAATACATATATACATTCAGAGCAAGATGTAATTTAAAGCGTATTTAAAATTATGTACAATAAAGGTATGTATCTTCAAATATCGAGTGGATTTCTTAATTTAATTAATTAACCCGTAAATTATTTGAACAAATGAATACATAAATAATAACTATAGATGTAGTTCGCCTATAAACACATAGATGGCGCATGCAATACAGTGCAGAATACGCATGTGCCACAATAAGGGGGCATTATCAAACCTTTTTGCTCGCGCTGTATTTTCTCCAATAAAGCCCGTTTGTTAAATGTTGGTGAGGACGTTTCTATACTTCTTACATCCTAAATAGTATTTAATATGGAATAACCACTTGTTTAAAATGTATTACTACAAAAATTCAAAATAAAACACCATACTACGAGCATTCCGTTGTTATTTGTTTATTTTTATTGTAACACCCCCATAATACACATTTAGTTAACGGTAATGGTACATAAGGATTACTAAGTATGTACATATTTTCACTACATACATCTCGACAAACGGAGTAAATAACAAAGGAGGAATATTTCGTGAAAGATTGCAAACGACCTCGTTTTTAATAAGACGGGGAGATTCATTCATGAGTCCGCTTGAATAATGCATCGCCGTTCGTTTTAGAATCGCGTTTCTTTGAGACTGTAGACCGTCGTCTTGCTTGTAAAATATCCTTCGGGCCACACTTCAGTTGCTTTCCGTGCGTAATAATCTTCTCGCTACTTATTATTGATACAGACACATCAGCAACAACATGACGACGTTGAAAACCAGTTTCGCAAAAGTCGTCATTTTTGTTTTACATACTTACCACGAACCTATTATGCAGCAAAAATACTATAGATCGTCTCAACCTCCGTATGCAGTACGGGATATAATAGCAACTTTCATCTCTTACTACACTTGCTGTCATTAGCGCTATCTTCACTTCCGATAGCTATGTTGCAACTTATTTACATACATATGTCGGCGTTGGCAAAGTTCCTATCTATCTGTCTATTAGCGTCAAATGCTGTCAATCGTTATCGTCGTAGTTTTAAAATATTTTTAGTTAAATTCC
>JARFOC010001281.1:134477-147324 GCA_031763485.1 Osmoderma eremita
AGGACGCAGACCCGACAAACAATAAACATAAACGCACTAGAAACGTAAATATAGTCTATCATCGTAATTTTAAAACTGTTAAAATCATTAAATAGGTTATGGTATTCGACGAAATGCTTGACCTTGATGCACTCCAGGCTTTTTTTCTGTTTGATGTAAATATCACTTTTTAAAGCGATATCAACATGACACTTTCTTCGTTAAAATTTGAAGTAGATGAGAGATCCATGCCTATTTACTAATTAATGTGTATACAACAGTCAAGCGAGCGAGCAGTCATGCCATGCGCCAGGCGAGGAGCGAAGCTCCGTTGTGAACACTCCAGGCCAGGCCAGGTCAGGGGCGAAGCGATGGTGCCATGCTATGTACCAGGCGAGGGTCGAAGCGCCGTTGTGAAGGTAGCCTAAGGCGACGCAAATTTACGCGGGATAAAATATTTAAAACGGTATAAATTGTATAGAAATGCCTAGAGTTTAGAATTGCAAATGAAAAGTATAAACGCGATGGCCTAATAATGCTTTTGTCAACAATATGATGAAACCGTTGGTAATACTGTCCTTGGAAAATTGTAATATATATGTAAGTCAAATAATGCGCTGCAGGATATGCGACATTCTGCAGTATATATACAAATGATTGTCACTTATTTATTTTTAAATATTAATTTTTTATTATGATATTAATAGAAATGTATATAAACCGAAAAATCACATGACGGAAGCGTAATAATATTAATGTTTTTATAAGGAGAGGTCAATTATCTTTTGATATTAAAATAATTTGAAAATTTCTAGTTGGGCAAATATGCAGTACATTGTTTAAATGTTGGTAAAAATAAAGACGTTTTTTTGGGTAAAATCAGATATATATTATATTAATGTGTCAATGATTAGTTCCATGTGCAAAACGCAGATATCGCTAATACTAATTTTTATACGACCACACAAATATTTTTTTTTCCCAACTAAACAGCCAACTTTTCACATCTCAATTCATAACTTCGTACCACAGATCAGTGATCTGTGCTTCGTACAGCGACATACAGAGCACATCATATGATTTGGCAGGTATATGATTACTCAATTATATGTACAAAGTGTTTTGAAAAACAGTTTTTAACAACGATTACATCAAAATTTATTTAAAAAGACGAAAACGACCAACACTAAAATGCCAAATAAGTGCGTTCATAACTGGCAACACCCTAATTGTAAAGGTGGCTGTTTAATTACGAGAACTATATATATTACCAACATAGTAATATTTGTTGTGCGTCTGGTCGTATAAAAAATATTCTTGGCGACATGGAAGTTTTTAACCAATGACAGGCTATGCAACAGATTTCAATCTCGATTGATTATGTACATATGATAAGTTTTTAAACGCAAAATTTATAATCTGGGAGCAACATCTATACAAAAACAGAAACAATATTCCACGTATTTGATGTAACTCGCCATAAAATTTACTTACGAACATACTGGATATTATTATATTCAGTAATAATATTATACAGTTCTTAAGTAAGAATGTTTTAGAAAAATAATTTTATGAACGTACTCTGTTTTATCATAGGTCTGTTCCAACACGCAGTTAGCTGACGGTCCGTGATCACGTGAACCAACCAGAAAATATATTTCAGTTCTCAAGGACTCCAATTTGTTGTCCGATTGGTTCACGTCATCACAAACCGTCACCAAACTGCGTGCTCATATTCTCTGTGATCCACGAGAATCCTCCCGAGTTGGTAGTAACAAATCCTGAGATTAGTAAGAAATAACAAGCAACTGTCTCACGTCAAGTAGCAATGTAGAGTTAATTATGTGCATTCCAAGGAAATAATTTACGGCGCCAAATTCAAATGCAAGTATGAAGTGGTGTAATAACAAACAGCCACAACATAGAGGCTGCAAATAGCCAAATGAATGAATACTTGTAGACAAGGACGGTAATACTATTTATTTCACTGTCATTTTATGGCGGTAATTTAAACTGCAAATGCATTATATCGGTTTATTTATTTTTATTATGTAGCCAAAATATCAGTAAATATTGCAAGGACTGTGGGGCAGCACAATAAACACATATAACCGGTTATTCGACTTGATAATGGGAATCCACGTATTCCCGAAACACGTGTCGTCCTGAATTAATCAATACTTTGTGCGGGAGTAGTAATCCGAACAGTGTGTTTATAGCCAAAATATGTGTAGCAAGTATCGTGTCGGTAATTTTAAGTGTGATATTAGTATTATCCGAGAAATGTATGGATATTGCAGGTGGTCGGTTGATAAAAGATAAAGATATTTCCTGCATACATGGAATGTAAAATTAAAAAATGCGGAGAATATAAATTTAAATAGAAGATGTTTAGAAATCACAAAGAGAAATAAAGATTAATTCTAAATGAAAGACAATATACCAGCTAAACTGATTCGAAAAAATAAAATTGTATGCTGAACAATACCGGAAAACATCAAAGAATGTTTTAAATGTAATAAAAAATTCTATTTAACTCGAAAACAACAATTAATGCTACAGCCATGTCATATCATAATGACCAATGGATTTTAGGGCATCCAAATATAAGAAACATCAAAAATGCCAAAAACAATTAACCGTGAAAATGCCATTATCGGCGCATGGTTTATTGCTGGAATCACCATACTAGCAAAAGCAATGAAAGGGGTACAAGCATTAAAGACGGACTCGTGAGACAGTTTCGGTGACTTGTGTGTTCGACCGGTGTCCCCTAGATGGAGTATGTCGTTTCGCAGGCAAGTGGCTGAGACATTTCGTAATGGGCTAGGAGACGCCTTAACGATGAAAGGGGGTTTAGCATTCGGAGAGACGCCTGGTAGGCCGATAATGGCATCCAAATAGTTTAAATTTACCGCCAAAACATCATAAAACGGAAATAACGAATATTTGTGTTTGCAAGTTTTCATTGGCTATTTACAATTCCGACCTTGTCGCTGTATGCTACTTGAATTCTGGAGTACACAGCTGTCATACAAAGTGTGGTCCTTCGGGGGTGTGGGGCAAGGCATTGGTAGATTAATTGGTATATTAGTGCTATAGTAATATTTATATTTGCAGGATTTTGCTCGTTCTTAGTTTATTGTAATGTCAAAATATCGACTGTCATCTCAAGTTTATATAGTAAAATAGTCAGGTTAGCCAATCTTGCAGTGTTGTCATATTAAAATTGGTATTGCCAACGCAGGGACAGATCTCGCGGATCAATCTAATTCTTTTTGTAAGATTGCAAAAAGTTAATTGTGTATAAAAGAAATTCCGGGTGGAAATTATTTTTTAAAAGTAATCTTATCGTTACATATTTGATCTTGAAAATGTGCTTCCAAAAATCTATTTTCAACCAAATTAATTGCAATCTTGCTAAAAACTTAATTTAATTACTTTATAAGAAATCAAGCGAAAAGAAATATCCTGTCAAATGTACGGAACTAATTTGTTCAAACTCGAGAAGAAGGAAAAGGGGTGAAAGTCATGTTTTTTTTTAATATCAAAGAGTAAAATTATGGATGTAACGAGACAAAAGTTAAATGACGACACAAAAATGGTTAGTGACATATATTGTATGTATAGGGTTTAAGCTAATTTTTATCGCTTTCGAAAAGCTGTCCTCAAAATTTACATAATATATATGAAGAATAAACTGAAAATAAACAGAAACTTAAACGTGTATATTATTATTATACATATTAATATTTAAAAGAATATGTTATAACGCCAAGATTAAAAAAGATATTTCTCAAATATAATATACTTAATAGTAAAACCAGGTGTTTTTATTTTGTTTCCCATACTTACTTATAGATGGCGTTCTCTTGACGTTTCGATTTAGAATAGGAGATGTGGAAGTTTTTAGGTTGGTATAAGCGAAAGTTGGAAATACTGCGAGCACATGTATGACTTGGATAAATATATTTATTTTCTATACAGTTATACACTTATACAACGACGATGCAAGTAAAATCGCTTAATCAAAAAGGTAAAATGCAATTAAAATGCGATAAAATTTAAAAAATATAATTTTCCCGCGATGTACACGACTTTGCTAGTTCTTCCATAGGGGTTCAAGTTCATTGTCTGGATCTACCGTGTCTTGTCTGAACATCTCCACGTCCGCCTGACTGTCGGCGTGGATCAATTTTCTTTCTTCACCGGGCTATAATAATACATAGTAAAAGTAATGTGTAATTTATTTCGCTTTCAAAAACGAACAGAAGTTACATTTACGATACAAGTCATTCGACACACAATGTATAAATTGTTAAATTTTGTGAATCTCAACATCAAAATATTGTATTACGTCGTGATCCAATAAATAATTAAAAACACTTCTTTTGTATTATAAATTGCGACCAAATTCTGCGTATGTTATTATTCCCGGTGTGTGTTCCATTTATAATAATGAAAATGGTTATTCTAGAACTATTTGATGATGATTTGTATCAATAATTGTTCTCCCAAACAGGTTTTTATCTACACCGTCTCTGAATATATAAAATAAGATAAAAATTGCTCTTACATTTTCAACACTTACTTTTGGATGCATCAGTATGAACGGCAATTCCGCCGACAGGTCACCACCCAACGCTCCCAAGAACAACTTCACCTTAACAGCGTAGGATACGATGATACCAAACGCGTCCCTGCTGTCCGGGTTTGCCAATCTAGGAGATCAAACGAAACCAATTAAAATATATTAGTCTGGGCCGAGTTAAATTAAATCGCAACATACAGAGTGCTAGAAGCTAAATTGGTGTCCTGTTTCTTGAGTTGGCCGTCGATCGCGATACCTCGCCTGTCTTTGTTATTGGATAAGAGAGGCGTCAAGTAGATGATCTTTTGCATACTGGATCCCGGTTGTATAGGGCACCCTTCTCTATGATATAACAAGTATATTAGTAGTTTTTCATGAAGTAAAGTTTGAACGATTAACATGTAAGATGACATTGACATATGTCAAATTTATTTCGATCGTTGACGTATAGATGGCAGCACGAGAAAATGTAATAATGGGTGGGATAATTATAATTCAAAGCAAACAACTTAATGTAATAATTAATATGTGATAATCTATCCTCATTTTGCAATACAGCTTGCCGTTTTTCCTGCATAGCTTCCTATAGTTGTTAATTTTGAATTTTTAGCCTACCAACAGATCAGATCTTTGACACACTGCGAATACACCTAAATCCAATTTCGATTGGATTCAGATCCGGCGATTGAGAAGGACAAGGTAAAAATTGTACGTTACGGGCTTGAATCCAATCTTTCAGTCATTTGGAAGTGTGTTTAGGGTAATTATTATGGTATCTTTTTTTCTGACAATTTTCTTCGCGACGAACAATTGTAATCAAATGTTTCTGTTTACAATCCACCTATTTTTATGATCATCTAGAATTACGCCCTAAAGCATTACCACGGATAATAAAAGGCCTCAGTGCTCTTACGTCATGCGTTACGTCGGCGTCACTTTGTCTTCTAGGAATTCCAAGCAAAAATTGGCGGCGCTGTGCCGAATATTTGCAAACAACATTTCCTAGAACTGATTACGTCACACCCGGACAGGTTGAGACTCCATTCGAATCTCCCCAGCTCACATCTTTCCCTCCCCCATTCTCTGTCTAACACACGAGATAGATCGATTTTTTAGTCCCACAGGAAAATACATTGAAAAGTGAGTTAGAACCCTCATAGTTTCCCTACTTAATGGGAATTGTACACAAATAATGCGCAATTATTGGAATGTTTGTATTTATCTTCTGAAGGAACTGAGCTCTCATGCTATCAACCGGAAGCCCTTGAAAATAATCACAAATAAAACTAATACTTCAGGTTAAAATGCGAGTTAAAAGCGACCGAAGTATTGGGGAACCATCTATGGTGACGTACCCATATCAGCATTCGGGCCTTATTATTTCGTTGGTAACTCCTAAACACTAAAAGGGATATTCCCCGAATTTCCAAGCATGAATGATGACAACTAACACAACAAGGGGATGTGAGTACTCGTAATAGTACTCGTTCTAGGAAATAAGTGTCGCTAATCCGTCCGAAAATAATAAATAAATCAAGTTTTCTGCTAATCGTTCGCTTACACCTATTTTTTGTCCGTCATCGTATTTATAAATTATATGAACACAAAATTATTAATGTGAACGAAAGAACATACTGCGTTTCAATACTAGCCACCGCTGTCCTATATTGTCCATTCTGAAACAGTACTACATCCACCCCTTGTTGTATCATGGACTTGATCTTCTTCACGACTTTATTACTGTTGTTCCTTATACAGACATTGATACCGATCTTTTCGCCATGATGATACAACTAAAAACGCAAGAACGCACGACAGTATAAATAATGTCCGTCACCTTTCGAATCGTGTGAATTACCTGTTTGTCTAGCGTCACTTCCAATTCTAATTCTCCCGGACTGAGCATGAAATCTTTACGTACGACGGTGCAGGGTTGCTTTCCCGGTTTCGTGGGCGCGTACTGTACTTTTCGGATGGCCATCGTGATGGTGCTCCTCTTGTGTGATCGATCCGCATCGCTTTCGCCCACAAACATTTTTATGTAGTAGTGAACCCCGCACGGTTTGCCATCTTCGTCCGAACCTATTTCATACGTACACACCGATCAATAATACACAAGATAGGTCAAAATTAAGATTTAAACTTCACACTTTAACATTTCTTTAACGGACATCTAAGATTTCTACCTGGCTGTAGCATAACTGAGGCGGGCGAACTGGCCGGCAGGGTGAACGTGAAGGGATAGGCATTGGTTCCCAGTTTCCGTAGTAATCTGTCCTGCAGTTTGGTCGTGGTTTGGTTTTCCGCCGGGGGAAATACCTGTTCGGAGACGAGATAGAGGTCCTTCTGGAAATTCAGACCCATGACTTCGTCTTCTTCCCTGCCATAGCGAAAACTGCATACCACCTGGCCGAATACTTTGCGATATTTGTAATCTTCGTCTACTACTATTACGCCATCTGTTGACAATTAAAACAAAATAGTTACTAATAAAGTTAAACATAAAAATGTTAAGGAAAAGTTGTGTTTTAAAAGCTTTGTATTAACTTGACGTTATGTAAGTATGCTATCCGATCTTCTAGAGCAATTTTAACACCCTTCTGAATGTCCTGTCGATTTGCAAAACTTGCGTATCTCCGAAGACAAAAGATTATGCACAGATTTTCGAGCACATATGATCTTGGATTATTATTAAAATTAATAATTTATTGTTCATGACGGCCATCCTGATTTAATCGTTTAGCGAATGAGAGCTAATATATTACGGCTTTAATATACGTTACTGCTGTTATTATAGAAGAACTACCAGCATTCCTGGTGTGATGACAAAAAGAATGACTGATCTACAAGCCATTGTTGATGCGTTTTCTAGTTATTTTGTCAATGTTATCATCTCAGCTTCCTACTGATATCTAATGGTGGCACATTAGCGTCACAGGTTATTGTTAAATCCTTTCGTGATAATGATGTCCTTTCAGCAATAATAGCTCTTATGAACAGGTAACTTCTGGATCAGATCAAATACGCCACCAATATTTTTGTTCGTCCACTGAGTATGATCTTCAATTTAATTTTAAAGACTTCGATATTTCCGTTACCACGGAAGTTGGTTAGAATATGTCCAGCCCTTAGAAATGGAAATGTAGCTAATCTCAGCAACTACCGACCCACCTCTATATTGTCCAACTTCCCAAAGATGTTCGAAACTAGCTATAGCTAATTTCTTTAATAAAAAAGCAACTCTCACTAATCTTCGTCAATTTGTTCAGTTCACGTCCCAAGTATTAGGTAGATGTTATCTACACGTACTTAGCCAAGACTGAATCATAATATTTTGTGTTTTCATCACACGATCTGTCAACTTAATTAGATCTTATTTGTTTTAAACCTGTTTCATAACTTCTGGTGCCTCTCATAGCTATAGTTTAGGACTCATATCCATTGATTGTCAAATATTAATTTGGAGCCTCAAGCTCCAAACAAATATGAATTATGTGTCTGATAAGTTTAGGCTTAATGCACCTACATGTAATGCAAATAACTTTTATAAAAAAAAACTATAATTTACAATTTTATTGGATTGTTACGACAAAGTTAAAGTCTTGGGCGTTATTTTTGATTACCGATTGTCTTTTTCATATAAGTAACGTTTGCTTACAAAGCCTAGGCTTTATTTTCCGAAATATGAAATCATCATACTTGGTGAATAACAAAGTGACATCTGAATGTCATTTATACAAACATTAAATTCCAGAATTTCCCCGTGAATCCCCCTACGTACTTTAGTAAATTATTATAGCAAAATCTATTGCGACAATGACTTAAATTAATTATATAAAATTTACACAGTGAATACAAGTCCCATGAGTGCATTATACTTGGCTTTGTGGTCATATTTTATGCATGTATGTATCCCATATAAACGTGGCAACGCTGTACGGTATTCCTATAAGCGCCGTACCGGCTTCCACAGGATGGATTGACTATACAAACATTTTCTTATAGTTGGTGCCATACGCTATACGACAATATTTTTCTTGCGCAAATTGTAAATACTACAAATATTTAGTAAATAGCACTAACCAATAAACGGCAAAAAAAGCTATGTGTGTGCAGTACTAATAAATATGCATTATGTAGATTGTAAAACGGCACTAACGAACGCTAATTAGACCGATAAATATTTACGTTTCCTTTTTGTAAAGCGCCAATCAAATTAATTGGCTATCAAGAACCAATTAATGGATTTGAGTTTGTGCCTAACAATCAGTCAAGACCGCTAACGAGTTTTTTGACGTATGTTACACATTTATAGTCCGTTCGTAGCTTGGAAGATAGTTGTATAGGCTTTTATTACTGCTACTACGTCAATTACCATCTTGTGTCTTGTGTACGTCATTATTCATTGTGCACATCTAATTATTTTTATCGTACCATGACCAATCGTACCAATACTCCGTAAATATTCCTATTTCCTACGTAATTTTTAGTTCCCGCAACGAAACAGCCGACTTTTGACATCAATAATGTTAATATCATACCGACCAAATACAACTTTACACTTAGTCAATACATAGTAACGTCAAATCTAGTGACATTTCGTCCGTATAGGATTTCTACAATTAGAGGGATGCCAGTTGCATACGTAAGGCGGCAACGAATTTATTTGACATGTGTCGTTTGACATTGTTGATTGTTTCAAATATATTTGAATAACCATACCCTATATATACCTGTCAAATCATATGATATGCTCCGGCAACGATGTTAGGAAACGACGGAATGTCAAAACTCGGTTGTTTAGTTGCAAGAACTATATTCATCCAGCTGGACATGTAATATATGTTGACAGTTGTACAGGTTATGTGAATAACATACATACAATATGTCCTACAAACGTTAAAATACAAAATTTTTCTGTGATAACCATACGTATTTGAGCAAATTATTACAACAAAATCTGCTGGCAAAAACATAAATTATTTTTTTGAACCTTAGAGAATTGAAATGAAAATTGCTTTGTTTTTTAAATTAATCATCACATGATATTATCGAAATTAATTTTCGGAGCGTAAATTAACAAATGTGTTTATTATTGTTATAAAACCGCAGGTACGATATGTGCGAACGGATCACGATTGGCCCATATCTTATCTGCGGCCTCTCAAATTACGTTGCCAAGCTATTGACGTATTACAGGAAAGTTTGCAAGTAAATATCGAAATTGTAACGATTTATATCTGTTGTGTGGTAAAAAGGGCGTTCGGGATTTATATGACATTGATAATGTATCTTTGGCGATTAATCTTAATGATTTTTTTTCCACTCATAATGTATTCGCTTATCTACTAAAACCTTATTTATTTATATTTGTGTTTGGTAAAATGCAATGCACGTTATTAATGGCTGTTCCATGTGAAAGATTAATCTGAAATTGATTGTACTTTTAAAGTGTTTACATGCTATAGACGACACATAAATTTACATTTAATTCCAAACAAGTGATCTGATATCTGGCTTCTGGTTTTTCAAAAATCAAAAAATTAAACTGTGTTACAAAAGGACAGTTTTAAATGAAATTAAAATAAAAAAATTACCAAAACTTTCCGAAATTGAAGAAAGCAGAAACAAAACAGTTTAATGCATGTATCTTGCTCGTAAGTAAAAAAACCAAAAAAATCATTGAATGATTTCCGATGACCAAACTGTAGTATAGTGTCAATTCTTTTATGAAGTTACTTGATTTCACAATTTTAAATCTATACTGCTACGAATCCTTGCTGTTATTTCGTAGCATTATCAAGTTACTCAACCGCGAAAAACTAATCTTATCAACGATTATATGATTCTTAACGATACAAATGGTAATGACCATGACAAAAACAACCAAGTAGAAAAAAGTAAGCATATACTTTAAACAAATAAATGAACTAAAAATGATAAAATAAGACTTTTTTAAAGGACGATTGGTTCACCCCACACTAAGTATAAAACAATTTTTTTTATAAAGCTTATTCTTTTCTTCTCGTAGTGTGGGGTGAACCAATAGGGTTGTCTCAATGTGAGGTGAACCAATAGCGCCTGGAAAAACAACTTGTAGCCGAGTAAGGTTGCTTAAGTTCGAATTAATGTGTTATTATAATAAAAAGTCACAATTTCATAGTTTTAAATACGAAGAAATTGTTATGACTCATAATGAATCTAATGCGTCAATATTTCATTTGTAGTAATACCTCCTTATGCAGAAAGAAACGTACTGTTTTTCCACAAGATAACGATCTGCAGTAAGAACATAATTGGCTGGAAAGTAATGCTTTAATGTTTTGTAAAACATGGCCATATACATATTTACATATATACAGTGCAAATTCGCAATATATGGCCAAGGGTTTCAAGACCTATCCACAGGGACTATTATTATTATCGGAAACATGTTTAGAGGATCGATTCAGCAATATAACTCAAACATTTATTTTGGCATATCTGCCCATCTGGCATGGCGGGAAATTTTAAAATATAATATGAAGTGTCCGAAAGTGACATCATATCCCAAAGAGGTAATTGAAAACGTTGCTTAGAAATTAATTTTGAGATTATATGCAAACTTTTAAAACTTGAACAACTTTGTAAGAATGAATTGGTTGGAATTAATTTTGCAGGATCTAGACCCCGGATTAACTCACAAACGTCTAAAATTATGGTATAAAGTAAGAAAACGACAGAAGTAGAGGGGGCGTTCTAGCGCAATTTCCCCATACGAAATACATTGGGCCCAAAAAAACTATTTTTTCTGCCATCTTAGATTTCATGAGGAGTGGGGGAGAGATAGGGGAGCCCCGACCTTATCTGAGAGATGGTAGACGATGGAGGTTCGAATCCATTCTGTGATTCGAACCCCCATCGTCTACCATCTCTTCTTCTCACCCCCCTAAAAGCTGCCCAAAAGCTGTATGTTTACCGGGCTAAGCCGTCCAAAAGCTGTCTGTTTACCTGTCTGCTGCTGTTTGTATACCTGTACAAAATGCAGTTTGTTGGCCTTAAAAATATTCCTCTCAGGCAGAGTCGGGCTCCTCTATCTCTTCCCCGCTCCTCATAAAATCCACGATGGCGGTAAAAGTAGTTTCTTTGGGGCCCATGTATTTCTTATGGAGAAATTGCGCTAAAACGCCCCTCTACTGACAGACACGACATTAGTGGATTGAAGTGGTAGGTTATTATCACTCATAAATGGTATGTCACTTTATTTATAACTGAAAAGAAAATCGTTTAAACTGATGTGGACAGGGTAGATTTGCCAGACATTTTGAATATGTTTTCTCTATCAATACGAGAACGATACGTCGTCTGTTATATATTTTTTAATAAAGCACGAAGAAACCTTTTTCAAATGCGGTTTTAAAAGCCCCTAATTCCTATTTAAAAATTTGGGGTATTGCAACCGTCACTCGAATGGGGTTGAATATAAAGATGAAAATTTCCCTTTGCAGGATATCATTACATGATCTAAAATCGACGTGTTTTTTTTTTAATATGCACAATAATTGCGATAAGGAATTTATTCCATTTGGCTGTTCCGCACTGTATGTGGTTATAGATTATCGAGAATGCAAATCAAAAATAACTCTCTCCCTCTCTTGCATATCGGTTATTATTATTATTACTATTGATACAATTGCTTTTCTCTATGGTTTCCGATATGTTTAACGATTCATAATGGCAACACACATAAAGGCGATGACGTTAACGGAGACGAATTACTTCTAGTTCTATTATTGAGGCTCTTGTACAGCTCCAATACCCCTACATTGTCCTGCAATAACGCGTGATGTATGTACACCAAACGACTTACGCACACATTCACACGCCAATGCACAATAACAGCATCGGGAGACCTTCTCTCGGGAGAATCGATAAAGGCAAAGGCTTCGCCGTCAGAGTGCTGCCCCAACGCGTTCAAAGATTCGCAATCCTGATTGCGGGAGAACGATGACTAGCATCCATCCCGGGATGGTAAATTTAATTCCGTTTTCCGATAAATTGACGGGGAATACGTTAAAAGCTTTTCTGCATTCAAGAGGCGACCCCTGACGATTATACCGTGCGAGCAACAAATCCCGAGAACCCGTCAATATGCTTTAAGATTGATTTTGTTAGTTTGCAGTATGGATGGGTTGGCAATAATAATGATAAAAAATAATAAAAAAAAAAAAAAAAATACCCTTACCACCTCGATGAGTGAAGAACTCCTGGATACGTATTTCGGCAACTAAGTTGCCA
>JARFOC010001281.1:155677-186840 GCA_031763485.1 Osmoderma eremita
TGACGAGCGGATCGTATATATTTTTCTTTGCAATATTATTTTGTGGCAACATTGCGCTATTATGTTATTTGCATGTTATTATTACGAAGGATACTAAACAAGCTTACTGTCTTTTAACAATATTTATTTAGTTGTCTCAAAAATACAATACCTCTCCTCTTTTATTCAGAGTTTAAAGACGGAGTGAAACTTTCCCACAAAACAAAATTCAAATTTGCGGTAATTATTTTTAGTAACTTTAACATAATGATATTAAAATACTCATTAATGTAATACAATTGTAGGTAATTTCATGCTTTGATGTTGAAGTTGAAGCGGCAAATTTGAATTTTGCTTTGTGGGTTAGCTCGTATTTTCTGTATAGGCATGCAGAACTTGTTATTGTCTCTACTATACGCACAATCACTTAAGGGCAGATGAAGATTAGTATTTCCTGGTAGAATTTAGGTATAAATTTGTATATTATAGAGTACTAATTATAGATACCACCAATAATGTGTATTCAAACATTATTATTACAGAAATTAATCTAAGCGAAAAACATTTTTAATATCTTATCTACTTAAGATCTTATCAATGCGAATTATTGTCTTTTATATTAAAAAAATAAAATAAAAATGTCAGAGGGTATAGCTAAGGAGGTATATAATATTAATATAGTTGTTATTGCAGAATTACTAATTTCAGAATAAACTAAAATATATCTGTGCCCTTTTTCATATGGACAAGTCCTTAATCAAACATACTGGATGTATGATGAACAAAAAAAATTTTCCTAGGTGACTAGACAATCAGCATCGTAATAGTCATAAAACCTCAAAACAAGACGATGACTATAAATATAACTACAGTAGACCACGGTTATAGCATTCCCACTTATACTGAACTACCTTTTTAACGAACTAAAAATCCCGCATTTTTCAAGACTTTCAAAATTTTCCCAGTTTCACCACCTGACTTTCTATTTTTATGGTACTGAGAAGATGAACGAACTGCGTGCTTGGGATCAAGAATTATGCGGGGAAAAACCTTTAAAATTTAGTTGCTTGCGGACGATTTGCCTGCACATGTTCATGTTACTTGATGCACCGAAAGCAATTCTTAACAATTTGAGGGGGACTGAAGTATATATGTTTAGAATTCGTAGTTATTTTATTACATACATTTAACGTTTTTACGTCACACACTTTAGGCAGAAGAAAGACGTTTTAAAACACTTTTTTTCCTGTTAGGAGCGCGAACTTGGTATAAAGCGCACTGATTCGGACTGAGGTTCGTTATAACCGAGATCTACTCTAGTAGAAATAATAATTATAATTATCTAAGGCTCATAATACAGGATCATTATTTGTATGGAACGCTTGAATTTCACAAAGTATTTATTATACTATCCTTAAATTACTAATAATTGTATTAATATCACAGAACCTTCCTAATGTCAAAGGGGGACAGGTTCCGATGCAATCCCTGCTGATAAAAACAGCCGTTGGGCGTTGTGTTTATTGCGGATATACAATGCCCTCTGCAAATCCTAAAGCATACGTGACAAAAAGAGAAATGTAATGGTACTGCTCTTTCGATGATAATTTTGTGATAATTTCTGTCAAGAGATTTGGTCTACATTTCCAGTTTTCCAAGCGCTTCGACATCTGAAAGAAAGAAAAAACAGCTTTTTACGTGTACGATTTTTACTGTATCGTAATTTTCTTTAAAAAACCCGAAAAGTCCGAATTGTTCCCATTTATATTTAGTTAAGTCTTGATTAAGTCTAAAATACCAGTCATTTTCACTTGAAATCTCGTAATGTAAAACAGAAAACAAAAACGACAGAAAATCTTTTACAAATAAAAATTATATAGAGTATAGGTCTCGTAACAAAACAGCCAACCTTTGACAGCGATAATGTTAATATCATACCAACACAACCAAACACAACTTCATATTTAGCAAATGCATAGTGATGTCCAATCTAGTGACATTTCGTCCGTGTAGGATTTCTTTAATTAGAGTGTTGCCATTTGCATAGATAAGGTATGCATTTACTTGACATTTGTCATTTTGACGTTCTATTTAGTGTTGATAGTTTTCGTATATTTTTAACCATAGCCTTTCTACAATATATCAAATCGTATATAATGCTATGACACCTTGTCATGTAAAGACGAAATTTCAAAAATCGGTTGTTTAATTGCAAGAACTATATACTTTAAAATTGATTTAAAGTACACGTAAATGATACGACAGGATAACAATTGAAAAAAATGTTATAAAGTCGTGTTAAGCTTTTCAAAATGGTCTTTTTTTAAACATACGGGTTTTTTTAAGAAAGCAAACGATATGGGTAACTCTATAAAATAAAGTACTTACAAATAGTTTTTGTAAAGTTATTGCAAAAATCAAATGTCACATTATAAACATTTGACACTGCAAACGTTATAATGACATTCGATATTACGTCATAATGACATTTGACATAAACGCCAAATGGCATGTGACATACGCGTTGAAATGACATTTGACATATTGTAAATGCCAAAATATTTGAAATATAAACGTCAAAATTACATTTGGCATATTATAAATGTCAAAATCACGATTACCAACTTTTCAATCGAACACTCAATCGTATTTACAATTAATACTGATTTTATTTTACCGCTTTCTAAGCTGGCCAGTGTCGTGGCGGTCGATAGGCGATCGTAATCGGTATCCATTTGATCCTGTAGCAATTTCTCCGTAGTCTGTGCGACGTAGGAGGCCGAAGCGGGCATCGCCGAACCCTCCGCGGTCTGCGCCACCATACGTATGAGATCTTTCTGGGAATCCCGCGCGTCCACCAGATAAATGTTGTCCTCCTTCTTCTCCAAGTACTGATAAATCTTGTCGTAGATAATCCCGTGAAGGCCCAGATCCTTTAGGTACTGAATGATGCCCGGATCGACTATATCGTCGCCCCAACAGAACATGATCAGCCCGGAATTCAGCCCGTACTGTATCTGCACGGGGGAAGCACCGCAAAAAGAGAAAAAGATTATTATTCGGGTAAATACAGTTTAAGGTTTGAGAAAAAGGAACAAACACCCACTTCGTATATCAATACAAATAGGACGAGAGATTTTTACGTTGTATATTATTAATGTACATAACGCAAATATTATTTCATTATATTTTAAGAGATAAAAAAAAGAAACTTACAAGATTTTTCTTTGTTATAAAAACAACAAGTGATTGTTTGCTAGGAGCATTTATAACGTCTACTAAGTAATTTTTATTGTCAGTTCACTCAGCACTCGCGAGATATCGTTAAACGTCAATTCACCACTGGAAATACGTAGAGAGCGCTCTCGGAAACCGCATGAAATAAAACACAATCGCACAACTAGAGAAACACTACATATAAACAAATTTCACTGTATCAGAAAGTATTAGTTAACAGTTACACACACAATAGCGACATCTAGCGATATAAAAACAGTTTATTATTTTGATATTAAATTAAAGCATTGGTTAGAAATACTGTTTGCGTTTACTTTATTCAAAATTAATTTTTAAGAAATATATCCATAGTGTTATTTAAATGTTTGTTAAGTACGTATTAGACTAAGCATTTTTATTCCTGTAGTATTTATCACATATTCTTTCTTAGAACGTTTCATTTGCGTTGTAGAAAATCTTTTCTTCCTTTCTAGTTCTTAAAAAGATCGTTGTTATAACATACGCGACTATTTCCACCATTGTAATCACTAAAAGTTCTTCACTATCATTTTTAAATAATATTCATAAAGCTTTCCGAGCCGACACTCAAGATTTGCATGGAATTTTCGAACTGATATTCCTCTGATTTTATAAGTCCGTCATGTAACTCCGCGGCAACACAAAAACTCTCTAGTTCTTCCATTATCCGTCAACGACCATTTAATCAGAACACTGTAATGATACTTCCAATCACATTCTCTTTGTCTAGTTATTCCAGCAGTACAGTCGATGTCGTTTACTACGTGTCCTGGTACCCAAATCTGCTTCTGCTCGACAAAACAGTAGCAATTCGTGAATAAAGAACATATCGATAATCGGTATTTACGAATAAACGGCGAGATATTTCTATTCGAAAAGTTAGGAAACCAATAAATACAATTTAGCCACTGTGTGGATGGTTTGGATGGTCATGTCACAAATTTCTATTAAAGTAAATTTGTTCTAAATCGTCCTAAACAAGCGGATGCGTCATAAATAATGGTACACACAGAGTACGCAATTTATTGAATTGCATCGTGACCGACACCGTGGCATTTTAAAAGAGGAAGAAGGTAGTTTAGATTTATTTAGGGAAGTGTAAATAAACATCTTTTTCCCTAGCTCCCTCTCGAATCACACGCAAATGTAAGCGTGTTAAACATTTATTAGTTTCCAAACAAATGCTGTTCAGATCAAAATAAAAATAGCTTGATAATCGCAAAAATTGGTTAAAAAATCTTTTTCAGGGTTTTTTTTAAATTTCAATTTTAAAGGGAATTTACACATTCACTGTGGATGAACAAAACGGATTATTTATCCGCAATGAATCTGCATTCCACTCAAATTGAACATCAAAAGTAACGGTGATTAGAGTAAATCGAATTTCTAATTTGGATGAACGATTCATCCTGGACGAGAGGGCGGATTTACATTTTTGCAGTTTGGATATACACTTCATTCATCTGCAGTACAGATTAGCGCGCCCTAAAATAAATTTGGTTTACTCGGTCGCTAAAGTAGGTTACTATTTTTTCTATAAAACAACTCCAGCCGGTGCCAATTAATGGAACTAAAATATTGTCTGGGAATATGTAACTGTGACTTGTCGCGGCATCTAAACTGTGAAAGTCGATGCAAAATCTGACAAACGTAAATTATTTTCTTTTCATTTTTTATTATACCTTCAGGTGAATCGTCCTTGTGTACACTCAAAATGTATATCCGCCCTTAATATTCGATTTGCAAGCCGCAAAAGTCTTCAAAACACTTCCATGTATCTACAGCGTCTTCCAAACATTTCACGCCGAATATAAAAGATATAAAGATTCTCTCTGAAAACCATTAGGTATCTTAAATGAAAGAAAATGCATTGCTGCTTAGTATTATTAATTATCTGTACATTCTTCAAAGAAGCATTCATTTTATTATTGAAAACTTCAGTCTCGGTAATAAAATGACTTTCATTATAACTTCAAAACATGCACTGGAACAGGTATATTTAGAGAATACTTAGGCAACATAAAAAAAAACTTTGCAAAAAAAACATTAAAATGTACATATTTACGTGAATTCAAAAAAAAAAAGATTTTTCTCATGATAATATCCTGTTCGCGACTGTGGTTAAGTTAAAATATGTGTACTACAGTCTGTTGCACAAGAAAGGAAGGCTAGCAAAAGGAAAGATATTTCTAATTTTTACATTCGGCGCGATCGTAGCATCGATGGGCCACGACGCCAATACAAATTCATGTCAGTATTGCTTGAAACGTTCAAGAGAGCGGTCGATTGGCAAAATGAGTTGCGCGTATAAAAAACGCTTTCGAAGAAAGCGTGCAACAGACTGTATTATAGTTATTAATGGTGACCAATGGGTGGCGCTGCGAAAGCGTTGTTAGGGGGTGACATATAGATGACGCTTCTAAAGAAAGAATAAAAAACATGCGCACAATCAGTTATGTAAAAAAAATGTCATTACACATAGTAGAGAATAAAGGTTCAAGTTAAGCGTCACAGTTCTATAGTGTTTCATTTCCTACATTCTCTACAAAAAATACAAGTTTAAGCAACACACTCACGAGATTCAACATATCCTGTGCATCTCCTTCAATACAAACTGATAACAGCTATTTTTGGCGTTTGAACACTTTTACGACTTTACGACAACATTACGATCGCGTTCTTTTTACGCGAAATTACCTCCCGCGACTTACCAACGACGGATCTCTCAATATGTCCTCCGTGTGAGCGCACAAACCCAATATCTCGACCATATTGACGAACTGAACACCGGCTACCATAGTCCAGCACCGAGGATCGTCGTACTGCGGATACTTGACCGTCTCGCCCTGCGTCAGAAACATCGCCGGATATTTGTTCTGCTTGTAACGTACCAGGGTGCAGACGTCCGCGTTGAAGCTGGAGAAAATGATGGGACGGCAGGCGGCGTGTTTTAGCACCACGTCCAAAATGGTGTCGACGTATCGGTTGATGTCTATGGCGTCGTTCAGTTCATAGGTGCCGTCGGCGTACTTGTTCGTCCACTTGATTTCGATGTTGAAACCGCACTTCGGATCCAACTGTTCCAGGGCGCTCTTTAATGTGGGGAACGGTTGGTGGTCCTCCAGGTCTTCGTCGAAGAAACGTGGATTCTTTGTTTTGCCCTCCATTATGTGGTACAACTGTATATAAATGATTGAACTAGTTACACCAGCTTTTACTTGGTGAAGGTTTACGATGAATACACAGTATGTGTATATAAATGATATTTTGTTTTGGTAAATGATTGAGAATATGGTAGAACAAGGGATATATAAAGTGATAAAATTTCGTTCGTATCAGAAATTTAAAAAAATTAAAGTACCTAAAACAGTATGAAGTGGCAAAAATAAAACAATTATGTAGGGCAAGGTAAAATCAATAAAAGTGTCAAAGTGACAAAAAAATAAGAGCTGCGATTAAATGCAACATCCTGTATATGCCGCATTGAGTTATTCTGAACGAACTTTAAAAATGGTACAACTTTTACATTTAAATGTTCGTCCCTATCATTCTTCCTTCAGAAGTAAAATCAAATAAAGATAGTAAAGTTTTATTATTTTTTCATTATCTGTGCAATATGAGGAATTTGGAGCGAGTTTTATTAATGCGTAGACACAACCAGAATTAAATATGAGGAAAAACGCCCATTTATTTTGAAGGTGTTTTTACTAAACGAAAGCTATGCAGAAGAACTAAACTAATGTCAGTACGTTCGATAAAGCTATTCTGGAAATACATTTGGCAATTCTGATTAAATTTCACAGATTCATTTCATAGTTAATACTGGGGAATAATTGAAAATTTTTCGAATAGCCAAATATGATGAATATCCTCGATAATTGCAAAAGATAAGGCTTATCGAAAGAAAATAATTTTGGTATTGTAATAGGTCAAATATGAATTTATAACACGTACGCCTACAGAACAATCACACCAGGCTTTTGTTGCTACGTGTATAAATAAAATAAGTATCTTGCTTCATGCAAACAGTTTGATAATCAACGACGTATACTAAGAATTAGGTAATTGTTTAACAATTGAATAAGAGATAAAGTAAACGTTACTCAATCATTTAACCATAGAATTTAACAGAAATTATCATACCTAGCCAATCAGTGTACAATATACGTGTTACACGTGTCTTGATCTTGATGTGCATATTTGCTTTCTAAACCCCGTGCCAATGTTCAAAGTCCCAAATTTAATTTTCGAATTTAATAACAATGATTATATCACTATTGGCTTTAGCAATTTATTTACAATAGTTAAACAGCGTGCAATTAGAACATAATCTTAAACTTTTATTATCTCGAAACTAATTTTAATTATACATTTGTCTATGTCTGTCAGAACAACGCGGTTCAAACCGCTTTTTAACGTTACATATAAGCCAACACTGCAGTTATCATTACGAACATCGTAAAATACAAAAGCCAATTTTTCGCAGTAGGTACATGCGATGGCGTGTGATTTTATTACAATGCATATGCAATTTTTTATGAGCTACCGTAAGAATGAATTGAAAATATATTGCGTAAATATTTAGTCGTAATAGTATGTAAAACAATGCAGATCAGCTGGTTTTATTTTAATTATGCTGCTTTTTTCAAGTTTTACCTCATTTAAGGTCGAACAAAGGTTTAATATTCATTGCTACAACTACATCATACTGATAATACATGCACAAATGTAGTTATTATTGCTATTAAATAATCTACTGCGGTAAAACGTTGATTAAAACCTATTTACAATATTTACACATTTTTTACTTAAGTAAATACATATAAATATGTACCCAGATAACATTTATTTATAATTATTTGCTTTTTGTCTGGCTATTTTTATTATCTGTTGCAATTAATCTTTTGTATTTATTATGACTTTCACATTAATTATACCTTCTGGATTTTCTTTATATAATTAGCACCTGCAAATCCAGATAGATTTATGACGATTATGCCTGGTTCATAATGATGTTAACGTTACGATGTTAATGTTACCGTAATGGTAATGTTAAGGTTGCAATTGTGTAATCAACTGTAAATTGTATATTAAGAATTCATTTCATAATACTAAAATAATCAAATACACACAAACACAGGAAAATGGATATATAGCTCTTGCAAATAAACAACCGACTTTTGACATTTCGTCCTTTCATGACATGGTTGCCACGCATTACAAAGCATATCATCTGGTTTGACAGATATATAGATAGGTTATGGTTAAAAAAATACGAAATATAACGTCAAAATGGCAAATGGCAAGTAAGTGCGTTGACAACTTACCTTATCTGCGCAACTGGTAACGCTCTTATTGAAGAAATCCTACGCGGACGAAATGTCACTAGATTTGACATTACTGTGCATTTGCTAAATATAAAGTAGTGTGTTGGTATGATTTTAACATTATCGCTGTTAAAAGTCGGCTGTTTCGTTACGAGAACTATAATGACGTTATATTTGCGTAATTAAAATAATTTTTGGAACAACTTAACGGTTCTGTTGACGCACCTTTACAAATTTCTGCCATAAATTGTGTAACTTTGTCCAACATTGGTCGTTTTCGCGACGTAGGCAACATTTTTAAAACAAACGTAACGAAATAGTATTTACGGCAGCGTACATATATGCATAACAGATCTCGTGGAGACTCGCAGTTATACTCAAGGTTGTATCGAATCTCCGCCACTGCCCGTTGACACTAGCGAGCAACTCTAATTATAAGCAAACGTGTATGTGTATACTACAAGTTCATTGACCTTCATTGTTTGAAATGAAATACTATGACGACGACATAAAATGTTTACAACTTTGAGTCAAACTGATTTGAACAAAACAAACTAAATGATTCAATCCTATTGGTCATAACATTTCACCTACCTTGAGCATTCTCAATTGATCCAACGTCAAATCCTTAATGGGAATTTCATACATGTCAGTCTCGTCTAAGGTCTTCTTCTTCTTCATTGCAATACAAACGTGGTAATCGTGATAAATAACGGGTACCAGATCTTTACTGAGCTGCACGTCGAATTCCACATAATCCGCGCCATGGCTAACAGCCGTTTTCAAACTTGCTATGGTATTTTCCCTGATCGTGGCGGAATCTTGCTCTTCGTGCTTGAAACTCGAACCCGATCCCCGATGCCCGATATTCAAGCCGTGTTTTGTCTTTTTCCAATACCTCGAAAACGTCAGGCGCATATCACATTTAAAGTTTGGTAACGGGTTTATTACTAGGTATTCAAGTCTTAGTTCTCCCAATGGTCGCTGTTTTGTACTAGTTAGGGGCAAGATAATATAGCCGGTGGAGCTTTGGAAAACGCTGGGGAGGATATAACAAAAACCTGCGTGATACGGTGGCTCGTCATCTATGGCTTTCGAACTATAAACGTAAATATCGATCAACAGTGCAGTGTCGTTGGGGTTTAAGATGTAGGATTGGAACATAATAACATCGCCCTCCCTGAATTTATGCCCGAACTGCCCTTGGGGTTTGAATGTGGAATCTTTCGAATGCAAACTGGCCACATCAGTATAACTATATTGCGGATGATCATCTTGGTGATCGTTACTCAAAGACTCCTCCATCGTATCAGTACACTTATTCCCCGTTTGATTTGGGGTAACTAAACTAACGGGCGTCACTTTAATATGTAACTTACGGTTTTCAAATCGGGACCGAAATAGCTTAAATGGCTCCTTGCACAATATCAATTGTATTATCGTGCCATTAATCAACCATCCCTTATCGATCTTCGTTAAACCATTGTAGCTGCCCAGGTTATCCACTTCCTGATTGTCATCGTCCAGCTGATTTGGTTTAATTTTTCTAGGGTGAAAGTTCGTCTCCCAACATCGTACAATCACATGCTTGTTCATCTCAACAATCACCCCTACAAAATATCTGTAACGCACCTTTTTGTCGCTGGGTATCTTCAAATGAATTGACCAAGTATCTACATCCAATTTAACTAAAACTTTACATTTCTCCGGTATCCAACACCCCAATTCCGGAATATCGCCTGTCACACAAACAACTTCTTCGGGCTTCAAGTTTGGTGCCCTCACTCGAAAATGCCAATCCCGTGTCGTCAGCTCCTCAGACAATTCCTCGAGGGTCTCCGCGTTCTGGCTAATATCCCCCGCGCAACGCAACAAGGCATTGTTCGAATCCTCCAGAAAAAACCAACGCTGCATCTTTTTGACGGCTGGTTTAACGACCTGAAAGTAAGCGAAATTTGGAGAATCGCGATTTAATATAGGGAAAAATGTTGACGTATTCGTTACCCAACACAGCGACCCAACAGAGATGTGTTATCTGGTTTCAGTTGAAACAAAGGCAGCTAGAAATTGGCGAACACTTACGATAATGGCATGAATACAACATCTTCAATTCATCCTTACACTGTTCTTCCAGTTATGGATAACGATAATTTTACTCAAATGGATTTTTTCACTTTCATATTTATTACTGTCAACACGTCAAAAACGACATGATATGATAAAACAGATGTTCCAATTACACCACAAACGTCTGGTAAAAACGTGTCAAGGCAATCCCACCGAACCAAATGCTTTCTTTTCCGCCTTTGAACATTTAAAATGTGAACGTAAAAAGGAGAAGGGGAAAAGGTATAGAACGCAGGAGTCAACTTAGCACAAAAATATCTTGGCCTTTCAATTAATCATCATCTTTTTTTTTTATTACTATGTATTTACGCACATAGTTTGAATTATATTCGATTCCTATAAAATAAAAGCTGTACAAAACTAAACTGTCATAATTGTTTAATACAAGTACTAATTTAGATTATATGTGCGTTCAAATAGTACATATGGGCGCGTTAATACTAAATTTTTAGAAAAATTTTGAATAAGGGTGTACAAAAAAGCTACCTAAAGATATAATCTATAATTATATTCCAAATTTTTACCTCTAACACAATTATTTTGTTGAAACTATATACTAATTATTGGGCGTACCATACTTAAACAAGTACATACCAAATATAACACTCACCGACACATATTAGAAATTATAAATTTAATCTTAAAACTTGTGCCAAACCTATTTTCGCGCCAAATCAATATGGCGACTATAACCCGATATCACCCCACGCGATTTCTTTTGACAGCTTTCAATAAATTTAAATATTTTTTAACATTCTCAAATTGATCTGCCTATAATTTAAGAAGTAGAATATGATGTATATATGTGCATACTAAACAAACAAGCCACAAATTTTATGATTGATTTTGTAAAGTATATATTTTAATAAGCGTAGGGATATTTGCATTTTAAAAGATAGGAAATTAGGAGTTTAAAAAAAAGACGAAATTTAAAACTTTTAATTATTTCTTAGTACGCCCATTAAAAGGATGATCAAAAAAAACATTAAAAAAAAACTTAAAAATAACTTTTTAGTATTATTACACTTTTATATTATACAAATGTTCGCATTATTATTACTAATTCATATTTAAAATACAATCAAATCTGTACATTTTACAAAGAAAAAAATATTTATCTTGTACCTTAAAAATAGATAATTTACAGACACCAATCGAGTAAAATTCAAATTATAACAAAACCAACCATGCTTACTTTTGAAAAGAAAAAGATAAATACGGCACTTTTTTTCACATTTAAATAGCATGCGCTGTGACTGTCATTGTGACAAATGCACTTTTGTTATTCGATTTTGTGATTTTGAAGGGATCTCATACTTCGGTTAATGACAAAATAACGACTTCCTCATCAAAAGAACTGTGAAGTTTATTACATTGTAATTCTCCCAAGCATTTCTATCGTGCTGATGTAAAATGTTTAAGACATGAATTTACGTGCGCATTTAATTAAAAAAAGATAGTACAAAAACCTTTTATTGCAGTTAAAAAGGGGAAAACACTAGAAAAGTCACACAATATAAACATTGTTCGAGATCGCACGTCCTTAATTCTTGTGTCCTTTAGATAACGAGTATCACGAAAATAAGTCTAAATGATATTTACACTATTCAAACGGTGTGTTTGTCTCTTTGCAAGTCTTATTATTATTATCACATATTGTTCAATTAGGATGAAAGAATGGGCACGTATCACGGTTTCTACAGTATCCGAAGTTTTTCACGTTTTTGCACACTCGTCCCCCGCGATTCATGCCTCCACCACGATGATTCCACCCTCCCGGACCGGGGCCGGGTCCATTCATCCTCACCCAAGGTCCGTTATTACCACGACCCCCTCTAAATCCTCCTCTACCCCTCATATTAAAGTTATTCTGCGGAAACATGTTCGGCTGGTTAAAATGCGGCGGGAACTCGTTCATATTCTGCTGATTGAAATTATCGGGATGCTTTGGGGGAAACATCGGCGGACCAGGGTTCATCATTTCCGGTGGGCAATTCGGCGGCATCATCGGTCCGTTGTTCATAGGGGCGTTCATTGGATTATTCATATTATTCATCGGATTATTCATGGGATTATTCCATTGTTCGTGCGGATTTCCTGGAGGTCCGACGTTAGGTCCTCCCGGTCCCATCATATTCGGGGGTGGCCCGTAGTTTGGCGCCCCGAAAGGTCCGTTTTGGAAAGTGGGCGGTGGACCCCCGAAGTTTTGGAAGGGCGCTTGGATGTTGGGGAACATCGGCGGTAGGTTCTGTATCGGCACTTGAGGCGGGGATCCTTTTGGTTCGGGCCACGGTTGCGAGAGGGCGTCCGGATCGGAGTTTTCGGGGTCTTCCAGCGGGATTATCACGTGATCCGTCATCTGGTATTGTTGTACGTCAGGTTCGGCCGGAGTTTCCGCATATCGATGCATTAAAGGTGACATGCCGATGAAACTCTTTTCCCTAGCAAATTGTATATCCTTTTCCAAGCTCTTAGAACCCGGTTCGGCAAGCGGAGATTTCAAATCGATTTCAATGAGGGGCCTCCAAGGTATCTGCACCCCCATATTGTCATCAATATGTACCTTTCTCAGTTGCATCGTATGTTTCTCGCTGGTAATCTCCATTCTGGCCATATCTCCGAAAGGTTTCGAAACATTAACGCGCTCAGTTTCATCCAGCTCGAAATATTGTACATCCACCAACTCGGCTTCGCATTTCCATTTGAGCGTCTTCTTAGGACCTTTTTTCCTTACGTGCACCAACACCCCCTTCAAATCGCCATCATTGCTCGTAGATTTTGGCGTCTCCGTAACGTCCATCTTCTCTTCATTATCTGTAGGCGTCGGAGGATTTTCACCCGTGATCTCTTCGCTGGGTTTCTCCTCTTCCTCTTTGGGTGCATCATCATCCGCACAATCTGTCGTTTCTAAGGTGTCTTGATAGAAATTTGCGGGTGTTATTCCCCTTAGAGTCATCTGCGTCGTCGTGGCGGTCGGAACTCCGTTCGTCAAGGCCGTCGAGACCGAAGGGGAGGCTGGAGGCGAACTCGTCGTTGATTCCTTGCTCGTGCTCATCCTGCGTTTGCGTTTTTTCGGTTCTTTTTTCGTCGACGCCGAGGCGGCTAGAGCGTCCATGAAAATGTCGCTCTCCTGAAGTATGGGAGCTGCAAAAAACAATTACTAATCAGAATAGGAAGCACTAACTGAATAAAAGCTAAAATATATACATTTTGTGTGGAAAAATGGAAAATCCGTGGTTGTGGGTACGCTTTATCCATTGATTTCATCCTTAATAATCTTTAGAAGCATTTTAGCAAATTCCAGACACATATCTCTCTATCTGGTTCACACTTATCATGTATACGTAAGCAAGCGTATATTAAAATAATGACGTGTGTTGTTATAATTGTGAAATTTACAACTGAATTCTTCCTATTGTTTTTATTGGCAAAATATTTAAGTTTCCCAAAAGTTTCTTAGCTTAGAATGTTTTAATGACTCATAGATAATGATTAAACGTATTAGTTATTCTTGTTCATTAATTCCAGTCCTTCAATTATTTTTAGTTTCGTCACACTATCAAACAAACATGTATATAAAGAGCACTTCAAAAAAAAAACTATTTTTGGGCTCGGCCTGTTTTCCTGTAATACAGCTTAATGCCGTTTTTCTAGTATAAACAATGTCAAACCTATGTTTTTATAAATCTGACTCATCTTTATCAATGTATTGTTGCGTTGCCTTATTGGCATGCACTATATTTCCAATATTATTGCTTTTAGTTATTTTTACTGCTGAAGAGCTGTTAAAGCTGATAATTAGATTTTAGTTAAAACGAATTAAAGTAAAATATACAAAAAGAAAAGCAGGCTTTATCCTAGGCTTTTTTATGATCTGAATGATTTTCGATCTATTGTGCCAGAGTTAAACTGAAACGACTCTAATGCGCATGGCAATTGTACAAGAAATAGTGTCGGTTGATTCTACCGCGCATGACAGTTAAATAAACGAACAGGCATTAATATTGCGGAAATTTGACCGACATTTTTGTATACATTTAAGGAATTGTTAGCAAGTTTTATGTTTACTATATTCCAAAATAAATTTAATTTAAACATCTATACCATACCGGGAAAAAATCACTTGAACCGTCACGTTCAAAATTAATATTTTTACTGCAAATAGTTAACGGAAACGACGTTTTCAAAATGACTGATAACTATAATCACAAATACTTATTAAAGAATCTATGATCTCTCTTTGTTCTCTCAAAGGGAATATGTAATTTACTATACGCCTTAGACGGTTGGTAAATCCCATTATTTTTTTTATTTTCTCGAAACACAGCTGCTTAAAACAGCATTGTCGAACGCAGTCCGCTGCACACACAAATTTGCACTTTTTATATCCTAGAGATAAGGCGTAATAAAAACGAATTATCCTCTGAAACAGGTACTATATTAAAGATATAAAAAGATATATAGAAGTATATATAAATAATTGAGCATTATGGTAAGTAAGTGTATTCTATATATGTCGTATATTAATTACAAAATTACATATTACCATACTGAGACAGACACATAAATTGTTCGTTCGTTTTTTGCCATTAGGTTACCATCCCCCGTCCGAAACTGTTGGCCGAGTGGCAAGAGAAGGTTCGGAAAGATGTGTATCTTTGTGTCTAACGCTGCAATACACTTCTGAGAGACTGGAAAAAAGTGTTGTTTCGAACAACTTAAATACGTAACAAAATAAGCTTTATTCACTCTGAATATTCTCATTTCCTTCTTTATTCGTTTCGAGTATGATAGGTGTAGGATTCGGTTGATACAAAATATCGTGCGTTGCGTGCATCTCAATTTATTTGCGCTCGAAAAAAAAAAACGGTAATACATCTCAAAATGTATTTATGTAAACACCCTGTATATATAGTATGTATATTCGAACAGTTATTTGTATAGAAATTAGGGTCCATGAGAATAGTATGTCATAAATACACAATACTTTAGCACGCATTAACTCAATTCTATTTTAAAACGACGTAAAGCGTTTAAAGGTCGTAACGTTCTAAGCGTTACAAAAAAGAAATGAGAGCGGTCCCTATGCCAAAATCGTTAACGCAAATGCCAAAAACACGACCAAATAAACGATTCACACGCAACAATTACAACATACACTCTTCAATCACACAAACACGGTGAAAATTTCTTAAATTTCCTTTGAATTGAGCTCATTTTTACTAGAATGCAACGATGAATTTTACATTATTGCATTAAGAATTCAGAAAATCTTATTATATATTATAGAATTATTCAATATATAAATACAAAAGATAATAAAAATAATTTATAAATCCCACGAAAGAGGACGCGCATTACAGAGGGCGCGGTTCGTCCATAGCTCATATTGACCATCACGGGAAGTATTCCAAAAATTATCAATTTCGCGATATTAATCTAGTGCGTTGTATTGGAGTGGCAATAATGTTTAAAATCGTTGCATTTCCACCACCCTTCTGTTACTATAGTTATTTTAACGGGTACCACCGACTTGATAAAATAAATTTCGAAGTTAGAATCAATAAAATACTATATACAGAGGTGTTCGAAAATAGAGCTACACATACAAAAAAATAGGATGCGTTTTATAAAAATACAAATTTGTAAATGTCCTTTTTTGTTATTTATTAATTATTGTTGATCTACTTGAAATTGGAATTCAATTTTTATGAAATTAGAGTATAGTGTAGAATACACGTTTTTCTCGGCAGCCTTTTAAAAAGCAATTTCTCTCGCAACTAGAAGAACTAGAAGAATCGACACAAACTTTATAACCTCCAAATCAAATTACATAAAAAAATACTCGAACGCGTCAATCTTCTCCTCTATAGGAGACGTAAGTATTTACACTTTAGTTATTTCAGTAACTGCAGGCAATTTTTAACCTTAAAATGTTTAATGTTTCTTAAATTTATAATTTCTATTGCTAGAACGGTTTTTGAAAATTTTATTCACCCAGTTTTTTACTACATGTAAATAGTCGGTTGCTATTTCTAGACGATATATAAACGTACGATTCTTTATTCTTACTTCTATTTAATTTCTAGTACGCTTTAGATGTTTTGGTGTTGCAAGCGAAAACAGGCGTCTCTATATAATCTGCAACGATGTATGGAAAAAATATTTCAAAATGCCCCGAACCATTACCATTCACTAATTCCTGATGTTCATGTTGAACAGGCATAAGCCACTTTCCCAATCGTGTTAGTATCAATGGTAATATTGATAACGTTATAATTTTGTTTCTATTTCTAAATTTGGCGCTTTATTTTATAAGAATTTAAAATTGAACTTAACCTCAATTATAATTTGAAAATTAAGGGGTCAAAATCATTTTTTTATCGTACGGCTAATTTTGGATTAGATCATTCTAATATGGTTCTAATTAGTCATTTTTAAAACACGCCTTTTACATCAAGAATACCATTTACTAGTTATAACGTGCCCTAACACTTCCAACACACCGACAATTTTAATGGTCATGTAGTAAAATGAAAATTTACTAATTTATGATTTTAACGGATTGCCATTTCTGATTGCGCTGGTAAGGGATTCCATGTAAACATTGATAAGACCCGTTAAATCAAAAGAATACTTTGGTTTACCGTTAACATGCCCGGTAGGGTGAGAAACAACTAAATATAGTTTGATTTGGAAAATATACTTGAATTATTAAACACGCCGAAACACATCGAAAAATAATACATAGACAGCAGAAGCAAAGGAAACATCAATCGGCCCAGCAACAATAAGTTTCTTTTATACAAGATTTTACGCCAAAAGACCAAATTCCCCATGGGCATTGGTGCCACCCCTTCCCTTCCCATAAAAAAAAAAAAAAAAAACGCTATTAAAAAGATTGACGTGGAACTATTAAACCAACTGGCGCAAATTAAACAAATAAACGATTTAAATATCAAAACTCCACCATCTTCATACCATAATTGAGGTTAGATTCGATTCGACTTGTCAATACGAATTCCCATAAAATAAAGCGGGAAATTTTAAATTAGACGCGAAAATTATTGCCAACCAACATTAACGATTACGAACAAAGCATAGATACTGGCATCTTTATTGTACGGGGGCCAGTGGTAAGTGCCAGACTACCACAATTTTAACAGAAAAAAAACTGGTGTAATAATGAAAGCTACTTAATTTGAACTTTTAGGACGAAGCATACTAGAAGCTTGAATACGCCACTTTTAAAACGAAAATTGGCCCGTTGGAGTATTTTTTTATAGATTCATTAAAGTCTATATTCTTATGGCCCCTCCTCGTATATATACGTGTTTTTTTTTGCTTGATTTATCGTTTATTACATATACATTTTAAGTAATTATTTTCATTTTTGTCTCATTTCCAAACACACACTCAACCTCACAAACTGATACACACGCGACCAAACATACTCTCAAAGATTATTTTTAAAATGGAACGCTCTGTATCCGTTCTAAGTAATAAACAATATCGTCTCATTTTCTTTCTTTTTTTTAGTAGTAAGAATATTATATATAACTCTTTGTAAGTTACTAATTGTGTACTTGTTATTAGATTACTGAAACAACCATAACTGTGGAGCACAACCGGAAGCACTTCGTCTTCGTTGCCAAGAGCACTTGAATATTTTAAGAAATCGTTCTGGTAATTGTTAGTTACGATAAACGTCGTCATCATTGCCACGGAAATCAACCCACAACCACGTCTTTTCAAAAGTTTGCAAGAACCACTTCCAAGACTGTCGTTGTCTCGATCTCTGCCCGATACCTGAAAAATAAAAATAACAAGTAAATATTTGCCTCGGGCTAACTTACGTTTAGGTTTCGGTGGTATCAGCTTAATCGCTCCGGGCCTCTCGATCGGAGTCTCTATTTTCACCTTCTTCTCTGGCGGTGGGATAAGATCTCGAATGGGTGATGGTCGTTTCACCGGTGGTATCGCAGGTAAAGTAGCAGGGGCCTTCTTAACTGGTCTGGGCGGAGGTGGTTTAGCTTCTTCGAGTAAACCAGTTGAGCGCATCTTTGCATTGTAAACTTTAACAGTTTTCGGTTTTTCCTCCGAAGATTTTCGCACCTCTATCGAAAATGAGGGTTTCTTAGTGTCTTCCTTCTTTTCCTCCTTATCTTCCGAGCTTTTCTTCGGTATCCTGCCAAGTTTCTGCAGGGTTTGCGGTTGAATCTTTGTCAAGGTATCCTTGTCTTTTTCTGCCTGTTTCTCTTTTGTTTTTTCCTTGGTTTTATCCTTATCGTGGCTGCTGCTACTACTACTGCTATTTCTCGAACTGCTGCCTTTAACAGAACCATTGCTTCGATGTTTGTCCTTATCAGACTTGGATTTATCTTTCGAACTATCCCTCGAACTCCTATCTTTACTTTTACTGCTACTCCTGCTTTTATCCCTAGATTTATCTCTACTGTTGTGGGACCTTCGATCTTTATCTCTACTACTTTTTACATCAGAACTACTGCTTTTTGAAGATGAACTTTTCGATTTCTGCCTGTCGTGATTAGATTTTTCTTTTCTCTTTTCCGATTCAGCTGGCGCTTTATTTTCTGCATCTTTTTCATCTTTTACATCTACTTCTTCCTTCTTCTCAACATTTTTCTCCAATATTTGTTCTTCTGGAGTAATATCTTCGATAATAGCGTTTTCCACTACAGTAACATTAGCTTCACTCGCCGTCACTTTACACAAAATATGTTTACCATCCCTCACAGCCAATTTATAACATGCTTGTGTTGCCGTAGGGGATGTAACAGTCTCTTGCTGCTGTTCTTGATCTTTGATCGGCTCCAAACATGCTTTTTCTGTAACCGCTTGCTCTACTTGGACAACAGGAAAATCGACAACTTGAATCGGTTGAGGAACAGCGGAAGACGTATTTACAGCCTGTGGCACTTGCGATTGTACTTTTTCGAGCACGGTTTGTGTATTTTGTTTCTGATCTTCTTTGACTATTTTTAGCCATTTCTGAACTAATTGATTTGCAAGATCTTTGACTTCTAAAAAACGTTAAAAAAAACATTAGTAAACCTTAAACTAGCACACAACAAAACAAGAAATAAACTAGAAATTTGATATAATTAAAAAAACTTACTTTCTAAATCTTCACGTTTCGATAAACTCTTGACTAATTTCGGTAGATTGTTAGTCTTCAACTGTTCAACAGTTGTCGGTGACATAAGCAGTAATTCCAATAACTCCGAAACTAATGCCCAATTTTTATTATTGTATCCATCCTGTAACCAAACGTGAACCAAATTCCATCCACCCTCCACCATAAAAGCTCCGAGCAGTGGTAATTCAGTGTTCTTCAAAATTAACACATATACGCATTTACTAACGAGTTTCTTCGAAAATTTCGTCATCAAGCTAGAAAAAAATCAAAATAATCAATAATGATGTGAAGCAACAATTTCACCTTAAAACAACTCACTTTGCTAATCTTTGTACCTCATTCTTCGATAAAATCCCTCCTGTTGGTGTGAGGAGTACTGTTAAACATGTAAGTAGTTGATGGGGATCGATTCGTGGCTGAAAATAAAAATATACAAGACTCGTGAATACCGATTTGAATAAGGCGCCCTGGATTTCAAGGTCATTGTGACGTCATCCAAATAATGGACAAAGGAAATTTTTGGGGAAAATTTATATATTACGTAATAGAAAAAGAAAAATCATCAGGTTTACTTATTCTGTTCACTTAAAGAGAAAATTCTTCCTAATCCTTACCATATTTACTTTCCGGGACGTGGCACTAGTTGATTGAATCACATCGTGTGATAGTATAACATAAACGATTTTTATAGTTTTTCTTTGTTATAAATCGATCCTTAGTAATATAACGATTAATACAAGTTATTTTATACAATTAAACTGAGATTTTCAGTGCGGGCAACGCCCTGTCCTCCATGACGTGTACCGTCGTATTAACAAGAATGTTGAGTATATGCAAAAAATACAGTCAACATTCTTGTCTATATATTAAACCAATTTATTAAACACCCAAGATAACAATTATATAAATAAATTTCTACAATAATGTGATGTAATAATATAAAAATTGATTTTGCACAGAAGAAGTAACAGAACTTCACCCATGCAAATACGGAAATGACGACACATCAATGTACCACACTAACGGCTATCTATTGAAGCTCTACCAACTTATGGGCACACGTCAGGAAATATTTTGTATTTACATAGAATTTCCCGTCATTTCTATCTATTCCCCATTGGAATTCGTTGTTGTGAAATATTTTTAAAAGTTGGAGATTTGATCTTTTAATATACGAGGTAATTTATTTATTTAGTAATATTTGGTAATATGAGAAAGGGAAGTAGATAGGCCAACATTGTAACACAAAATTTACTAGCTTGTATTAATTCAGGTTAAAATTTCTACTTTTAAATGATAGATTAGTTAGTAATTAATTATGTTATCTTTAAACAATATCCGTAATTCTATTTCACGTACTTTAGGTGTAAGATTTCTTAGTGCTACCGGATGTAAATATGAAGCTGTGGAAACGGGTGTAAAAAAAGATCGGTCAGAGGAAATTCCCGTCGAAACCAGTGTACGATACCTGAAAAGCGCTGCATATAAGAAAACCTATGGCGAAGAACCTGTTTGGGTTCAATATAGACGCAATCATAAAGGATTAATTCCCCCGAGGAAGACCCGACGTACTTGTATCCGTGCTAAACAAATATCTACCGGTAGTCCATGTCCTATATGTCGCGACGAATATTTAGTACTTCACGAGGAGAACGTGGACTTATTGAATCAATTTATCTGCCCACACACGCAGAGCATATTGAGCTACACTAAAACGGGTTTGTGCCAGAAGAGACATCAAGAACTGTTGGTAGCGATAAAGAGAGCTAGAGATCGTGGAATAATAATATTTGATGTTCCATTTCGACAATATAATTACGCCGAGTATTACAACGAAAACAATAAATTAGAATGAATGCGACATTTGTGATTATTGGTGGTGGGATTGCCGGTGTTACTTGTGCGGAAACATTAGCATTTTACCAACCAGATCAGAAAATCATATTAGTTAGTGAATCGTCATTGATTAAAACTGTTACCAATTTATTGGCATTAACACAAACATTGACCACATTCAATGTAGAGGAAGCTCCTATTAATGCATTAGCTTTGAAATATCCAAATATCTGTGTAGTGCATGGTAAACTGAAAAAAGTGAATGAAATCGATAAAAGTGTGTTAATAGATTTGGATATCACTATTAACTATCAATATTTGTGTATCAGCATAGGCGCCCAGCCCAAATTAATACCACAAGCTGAGAATAATCCATACATCTTGGGAATAAGAGATACAGATTCTGTTGAACAATTTCTTAAAAAATTAGCTAATGCTAAAAGAATTGCCATTGTAGGAAATGGTGGAATTGCTTCAGAATTGATATATAAAATTCAAAACACAAACATCGATTGGATCATAAAGGACAATCACATATCAGCAACTTTTGTCGACCCAGGAGCTGCTGAATTTTTCCAATCATCGTTACGCAACAATTCCACCTTCTCTGAACCCAGTCCAAGCAAAAGAATGCGTTATGAAGAAGACTTACAGCACAAATCAGGTGCTGCACTTGGCCCTGATTGGTATAAACATTTCCAAATCAAAGGAGCTTGCGAATTACCGCCAGAAGTCAAAATTCATTATCAAACTGAAGTTCAAGATGTAAAACAAGTAATGCAAGACTTCCCTATCGAAATTACACTCACCGATGGAGAAAAGATACAATGTGACCTTGTTATATCAGCAACTGGTGTAAAATCCAATATCAACTTTGAAATATCTCCCAATCTCAAGCTATCACCATCAGACGAGATTATTGTAAATGAATACATGCAAACATCAATCCCAAATATCTATGCTGCAGGCGACGTATGTTATGCAAATTGGGAGCACGCCAAGCACTGGTTTCCCATGAAACTATGGACACAAGCACGACAAATGGGTTGTTATGCTGCAAAATGCATGTCCTCGGCATTAAACGGGGAGGAAATATTGCAGGATTTCTGCTTTGAAATATTTACACATACAACTAAATTATTTGGATATAAAGTTATTCTCCTCGGATTATACAACGGCCAAAAATTGGGTAAGGACTATGAAATTCTGTTTAGAATGACTAAGGCACACGAATACGTTAAATTAATTCTACAAAACGGAAGACTCCAAGGTGCTGTGTTGATAGGAGATACAGACTTGGAAGAAATGTGTGAAAATCTGATATTGAATCAACTGGATTTATCTGCGTATAAAGAAGATTTGCTCGATCCAAATATTGATATCGAAGATTATTTCGATTAGAACATTTATATCTATTGTTAAATTAACATTATGTTTACTAATAAAATGCACAACTTAATTAAATTTAAATGCCTAAATTTTTAATGTTTATTATTTCTTGAAAGGAAATTCTTTAAATTCCTAAGGAGCAACTTATTGCCGGATACGTAGTCATATACAGTCACATGCATATATGTACAGAGAAAGCAAGCAACAAATCCCGAGAACTACGTACTGAAAATGTCGCCAACTTAAATTATGCTTGTATAACTAACCCGGATTTGACATTATTATTGACAACCTATACTGCAAACTAACAAAATCAACCTTAAAACAAAAAAAAAACATTAAACTGACGAGTCACGTGGCTCTCGGGATTGTTGCTCGCACGGTATACTTCTTGAAATTTTGGATTTGTTTTCAGCTGTATTACGTCATGAAACAGGTTCTGATAATAGATGGCGCAACCACCACGTGTCTTTAGTCTGTTTACGTTCAGGGCACCCTTTAAAAAATATCTTAAAAACCATCTTCATTTTTCTTTGGTATCAGATTTTTGGAACGGAGTATATCTATATCAAATCTATCGTGTTTTGGCCAGGTTACTTTATGTTACCCCGGTATAATATGCAAAGCGTTATGGGTGCTCGGTCGATGCAAGTGCATGTTTACCAAATTAGATATTTATTTTATAGAGAGTTGGTCACATTTATCCCACTTATCTCATAAAAGTCATCAAAAAAAAGATACTTTACAAAATTATGTACACAAATAGGGTACATACACAGGGTTTAACTTTATAACTCTTTGGCTGAAACGGAACGAACCTATTATATAAAATCATGTTCTCACATACTAATGCGGCAATTGAAACATCGAGGCCGCCACTAACAAAAATTTCAAATCTTGAATACAGGCAACGTTGTTCTCAATAACCTCCGAAAAGTGTATATATTCAAATAAAGAGGGAACACCAACACATAAAATATGATTTATCATTCAAAATCGAATATTTTATTTCTTGATTAATTTATGTAAAAACAGAAACTATTTAACAAAATATATATGCAACTAACCAATATATAATTTTAAAGCACAGACTTTTCGGACTTTCGGAACACATTTAATTTTGTGTGACTTCAGAATTGTAGTTTAATTGGAGTTCTGTGATTGTAGTTCACTAATTGTAAGAATACATCAATGCAATCGTAATATTAATATTAATTTGAAGGAGAAAGGATCAATTTAAGAATCATTCGGGACCGAATTAATTAATACTGTGCGGGAGGAGTAATCCGAACAGTGTATTTTTTTTTAAAGGATATCTTTGATAAATTTTTATTCTTTTTTTAAGTAGATTTATAAAGCTTCAAATTAAACAATGCTTTTATTAAAATCTCTCTCCTCATCTTTATATACCTATAGATTAAAGTGTTTAGTTTTCCTTTGAGACGTTCTTTAAGCTTCCAGATTTCATATGATTGATGGATCATACAGCTGTGATACCTCTACCTTCCACGAACACGATACTAAAGCTATACATCGCCATCTTTTATCGTACTACCAGCACCTCTCAAAATAACGTCATAATCGCACCCCATTTAGGCACATAACCTGTCTACACCATATCTACCCCTTTTAGAGGGAAACAGGTCGATTTGTCTGGTGTATATTATGTATTATACGGGCGAACTCTGGAGGTGGCGGAGCGCAGGCGTACACGGGACGCGCTACCCGGAGCCGCTCGTTCCTTCTCCGAGGGTCGCACCGTTCCGATCCTTTCCTTCGTACCCCAGACGATCTCGTCCTCCTATCTTCGAGCAACGGCTCGCGTCGTCGTGAAATGGAATGCGCACCGCATCTCGGCGTCGTTAACCGGACGACTACATGAGCGAGGAACGGCCCTTATCCGCTTTAAAAAATTCGTGGGAAAACTTAGCAAAAATGCTACCGAAAAATGCGGAAAACGTACCGGGAAAACAAACGAAGTGATTTAGAATAAACTGCACAATATAATATTTTCTAATCGGGACAATTTTACTCGAAAACAAAGATTGTGATTCTCATATATGTAAATATACAACTCGTGTGGAATGTGATTGATAACCAGTGTGATTCGTCTCATTTTTCTATCATCTTTCATCTATTTCTTCCGATAGTCTATTTCTGCTGTTGTACACCTTTACGACATATTCTACAACTTGTGCAACTCTCTCTCTACCCTAATATGTGAGTATAATTTTGAATGTTATCGAATGTACATATTACAAATTATAAAAATGTAAACTGAACCTGAATTTGCGCAATCATAACAATGTGTACCACGAACCATCTGTTAAACATGCAACTTACTTCTCACAAATCGTCGTTGTTTCTAATTTAAGTATTTGGAAGTACAATTTATGCACTACGTCGATACACTACGTATGCTTCCCATTCTAAATTTTGCAGTTATTTACAGTAAAATTTGGGTTAAATTTTTATTTTAACGTGGCAAAATTCTCGACAAGTCCATTATTTTTTTTAAGCAACAATTTTTACTGTTTAACAGCGATTTTTTATGGTATTACCCTTTTATATTGTTTTTAAAACCTTGCTTATTAGTTTTACGCCTAGAAATGACAGATACCGTGTGCTTTTAAACTAGATTAAACCATTTTTTGTTAGATGAGTTAGAGCAGCTGTATATACAATAATTACAGTTGAAAAATCTGTCCTAATATTCATGAATAAATTAACCGACGATTATGTACATCTACAAGAAAACTATTTTTTAAATAGTAATCAGTAAACAGTATATGCACATATACTTTATAATTTTTAATAATAAAGACAAAATGACGGTTTTTGGGGTTAAATTGTCTTTCGATAAGTGCAAGTTACTAAACTTAAAATAAGCGTTCTCAAAATAATCGCAAAAATAACATAACAATAATATTTCTTGGCGGCAGCTGTTGTCAGAATCATAAAATTCGGTGAGCGCAATTTCTGATTCCGTCTAAAACCAAATTTAATAGCCCGGCGATTATTCCCGCCTTTCCTAGCTTCGAGACGTTTATAAAATCGAGTGCCGGCCGTCGTTTGTTTTACATTTTGTGCACGTGTGCGTAGCGTACGCCTCTGTGTATATGTAAATATTGATTGTATGTTTTCGTCGCCAGCGAACATTTTGGCCCAGCGTCAATTTCTTCGCGGCACGTGCATATTGCCGTAGGGGGGCGATGCTGCAATTAGCAGGAGACCGGCAAATTAGCTTTTTTATCGAGTCACATGACGCGCGTGTTATAAGAATTCCGCGCTTTGTGTAAAAAATCTAAATTTATTATAATTGGAGATCAAATACAATCACGCAATTTTTTTCACAGTTTAATGTTGGGTTAATGTTGAATTTTATATATCAAAACGTTAAATTTAACATTGACATAACGAGACGCAGATATAAAAATTTAATTACAAAACGTCAAACGAAAGTCATAACAAACGCTTAAAATATACAAAGAAATCGTCATTCGTTAATATTTCTAGAAAGTGAGACGGAATATTAATCGCAATTTAATCTTATTTCATTCTGATGTAGACAAAAGTTTCTGAAATTTCTCACGACGTTGGCAACCACAAATTTAAAATTAGACAGTCCATTCGCGAGGACTGGCTTTTATTCCTTTCGCATGAATAAATATGAAACCAGAATATATTAACTCTATAATATATTTAAAGTGACACTTGGCTTTACGTAAATCTATCAACATGATTCACGAATTTAAAAGGATGGATCCAATTTTATAGTTTCTGCACCCGACGTTTTCTACTATTTCAGCAGACCTGAAACGCGCTGAAACGGTCGCACATATGTCAGACGAAAGGTCGTGCGTGAATTTCTCTGAAGCACTTTTTCAGTTTTATTTTGTGATAAAGCGATTTAGTGTTTATGAAAGGGATTTATAGTTTTTTCTTGGTAATGGTAGGTATGTGTATGATTATGCTATATTTTTCAGATTTTATATAAAAAATACTAAAAAGGTACTTACCATTGTTTAACTTTTAAGTATGTACTTAATACTAACCGAAATCGTACGATCATATTACTTGTAGAATCAAATAAAACTGAGTACTGTTTACAATCTTCACCTTATTCGCAAAACTTTTAGCGTAATGTGGTATATGTGTATTAGTAATGTTATAGTATATTTTTGTTGTTGATGTTATTATTAAAACTAGTCTAATCACTAATTTAAATCTAATATATCTTAAAACTGAGTATTTATCAACTATAGTTGAATCGCCGTGATGCAAACACAGAAAAGTCTGATTCACACCATTCACTTGAGAATGAAGGCCGATAAATTAGTATTTGACATTACCCCTATAAATGATTTGACATGAACAACAAAATAAATAACATTAAATTTGAATTCCTCTTTGTAAATACTATCGAATACGAAATAAAATAATTCTAGTATTATAAATACACAATTTTTTACCAAAATATGTTTAGTTTTAGTAACAAAGCCGATATCCATGGTGCATTTAAAATTTAATATTTAAATTACTTACACATTATTATACGTATTTATGTAGGCAACTCAGAGGTTGCTTTTCTTTGTATGTTCGAAGGTTGGGCAATTCGAATTGAAATAATTAATACACATTAAATATATGACTATGAATATGTTTATTTGTTCGTTAATACAGATGGTATAATCAGATACTATACAGTTATAATATAAAAATAAAAATATACACTCAATATATATTTTATTTTAATAAGTAATCTAATTTTCGGAATATTTATATAAATTTATTTCAAAAATCATTCATCTTCACTAATAGACGATGTAGATGAATCATTGTTGCATATAATTATTAATGATTCTGTATGTGTGTCCATTAAATCGTCCAGTTCCCACATTTTCTTCACAATATCGGTCAAATGTCTAACAGTATCTCTCCAATTTTCACCTGTAACACGGTTGATGCCTTGATGAAATAATTCCTTCACATCAGCTAACTTAAATGTTGTAGTGTGTCTGGCAACATATCCTTTCACTTGTGTTCATATAAGCTCTATTGCATTGAGTTCGCAGTGATATGGTGGGAGTCTTAACACCTTTCTATTAGTATTTTCGATCATCTCGTCAACAGCATATTTTACAGCGCCAGGTAAATTTTGTTTAATTAAACATAACAATTCGGCCTTAACTATATCTTCCTCATAAGTAATATTGTTTTTCTTCATCCACTCTTGTATTTCTGCCTTTCGATTATTTCCTGTTGGTGGTTTATTCAGTTTCCTGCTATGGTAGGAAGCATTATCTAAAATGAGAATTTTATTAAGATTTTTTTTAACTCGGAAGAATATGTTCGAATCTTTCGGCATTCATATCTTCCTGATAATTTCCCGTTTTCTTTGATTTATATTATTTATATTTTATATTATATATTTATTTATATATTTATTTATTATAGAAGCAGTCCATTCTCCACGAATCCTTCCTCTGAACCTATGTGCACAATAATAAGTCTTTTCTCTTTGCCTGAAGGATTTTTAAGGCCTGTACTCAATCCTTCTATAAATGTCTATCTTGAAGTATGGATTGATGTATCTGTCCCTACTTTATTTAGCGTCTATCCATGTCTCGTCCAAATAATATAGCCATATAGTTCTCTACTGCGCATCTGTTGGGCGATTCAACTATAGAGTCAATGATGCTCTCCAGATTTTCCAAGACTGTGTACACGAGATCAATTGCCTTGGTAATAGTAGGGGTACGAGTAACGCTAAAACTTTAAGTTTTGTTAAGTGTAGTTTACTACTGTATAGACTTTAAAGAATATTCGAAGAAAAATCCCATTTAAAAATTAGTTGCTTTCGAAAATTCTACCTAATCTATACATGAAACGTCAATTGGTTTTCCTAACGGTTTCAAGATTTCGTGTCGTCTTCAGCGCAGCGTCGCGCAATTGTGACAGTAGCAGGCTTAGGCACTCAAAAGTCAAATTAATTTTTCCGCCTACTTCGATAATGGAAAACCGGAGTCTCGGGCTCTCCGAATCATGTTGGCCGTCCCCAAGGACCTTCCGGAAACCGGAAACAAGGAAACTCCTCGGGGAATTCGCGCTGTTACGTGTAAAAAAAGTTGTTTTTTTTGGAACGGTACCGAAGTTCTTATATAAATTCGTCCGATGGTAATGATTTATGAGAGTGTGTTGGTCTGTAAGTTTAACAAATGTCAGAATCTTATTTATGAATTATATTTTAGGTTATGTTTGTAATGTCAAAGTGGTCTTTTATTGTCTTGATAATCGATAAACTAAACGATATAAAATAACTAATCACGAAAATTGTATGTAATTAGGTAGATAAATGTCGTTGATTTATTAAGTAATCTTCCTTTTTGTTAAATTGCTTGCTAATAAGTTACTCCCGCTTATTTATATCATAATTGCCGGCTCTAATGGACTAGCACCGTACGTATTATATACGTAAAGACCTAGTGGCAAGGAAACAGTCGCGAAGCAGTTAAATTATGTATCCTGTTTCGTACGGCATCTTACTACGTTGTATATATTAATACGCATTTAGAGCGCTCCCGGCTTCTTATTAAACATAATGGCCTAAATCCGCCCCTAAATGTTATTTTTTCTCCTATCGACCGATCAAACCTAAAATTATCGCTGCCATCCAGAAGAATATTTTTGGTATCCTAAATTCAAAAATAAAGCACATTTTTCCCCAAACGTATTAGAGAATGCACAACATATAAATTTGTAATTTAAATGCTTACTTAAAACTTTGTTCTCCTAGTGTATGCTGCACGTGAAGCACACTGTACCACCACGAAAATGTATTTTGATAACTAGGTCAATGAATCAGACTGTATCCATCCCCGTAATGCGATTCATTTCCTCCGCTAAACGTTGGGGAAAATGGGGTTGGTCGATTATTTCGATGTCCCGTTACGTATATGATGTTTGGTTCATGGGAAATACATTAAGATCACCTATCGAAGATAAAAATGAGATTATATATATATATACATATATTACTTTTGCTATTAATAGTTTTTCGTTGCATACACAATGTATGGGATCACGTTGACACAATTTAATTCCATAGTATTGTTAAACCTTCTTAAAATAACAGACTACTTGACGTTTATATTTATGCGTAGTGTGTTGTTTAAGTATTGTCATGCATTTGTATATACAGCTCTTGCAATTAAACAACCGACTTTTGGCATTTCATCTTTTCATGACATGGTTGCTAGGCATTACAAAGCATATCACGTGGTTTGACAGATATAGATAGGTTATGGTTAAAAAACACAAAAGCTATGAATACCAAATAGAACGTCAAAATAACAGACGTCAAGTAAGTGCGTTGACAACTTACCTTATCGCTTTAATTGAAGTAATCCTACGCTGACGAAATGTCACTAGATTTGACATTACTATGCATTTGCTAAATGTGAAGATGTGTTTGTTGTGTTGGTATGAGTTTAACATTATCGCTGTCATAAGTCGGCTGTTTCATTGCGAGAAATATATAAACATTGCTGAATCAGAATTTTTGTTATAGTAATTTACTAAAATAAAACTATCATGGGGAAATTCTATATTTTAATGTTTGTACTGCTGACATTCAGATGCCATTTTATTATTCACATAATCTACTGGCAACTGTAAACGTAACATGCCGGGTATATAGTATTATCTTATGAACAAATGATTATTAAATATTAAATCAATAGATCCCAAGAATAATAATTATGGAAGTATAGAAGTTAATACGGTAAAAATAAACAGATAAACACATAGATAATGACATGATAAGATGGTACAACCTGATGTAGTTAATTTCACTCTACTCAAATTGTTTGAAAATATTGACAACATTGTGCAATAGTAAGTGAGATAGTTCTATATGTTAATTATCCTACTATATAGAAATGGATACAAATAGTCCCATGAGAGTTTGCACATGACGAGGCTTCACAGCCGATACCCATTAACCAAGGAGTCCGACAGGGTTGCTGTCTTTCTCCAATATTATTTAACATATATATTAACGAAGTAATTAGGGAATGGAAGCAAATAGC
>JARFOC010001281.1:191472-205450 GCA_031763485.1 Osmoderma eremita
GGAGTTCTTCACTCATCGAGGTGGTAAGGGTATTTTTTACTATTTTAAGCCACCGTATCCTATTTTGTATTTTATAAGAAATACATATTGCGTCAGCATATTGCCAGTGTGGAATACGCGAACTAAAGTCGTCCATGGCAATGTTGATTCTAGCTGCTAAGAGGTGAAGCGGGTAAAATTTGACTGAATAACTGATTCTCAATTAAGGAACTATTAAAAATATCTTGAAGAAGGCACTTATTAATATAAATTGTATAACAGTAATAAGAAAAATAACACAAAACAAGGCAAAAATTATTACCACCTCCCGCAAATTCAAGGGTAGACGCTATTTTGAATTTCACAGATAATTGCGCGGATGCCGCTGAACTCAGAGTCTAGACACCCCTAAATGTAGTATAACAGAGGTGATGTTTTTGGGTTTTTTCTCGGCATTATAATTAAAATGAAACGAGCAAAAAACAATTTGTCTGAAAAACGAGAAAAAAGATAAAATTAGTTTAAAGCGCCATCTACGTCATCGTACTCGAAACATGAAATTGTTGTTTGCGACAAGGCGCCATAGAAGGCGTTGCTAAATCACTACAGAGTCTCTCGTACGTTCGTTATTTAATTATATGAAAACTAAAATCAAAAATGACAATTTTATTTCGATGAGGAACATATGTTATGGTACTAATTCTTTGAGAACCATTTATCCGTAATATTAAGTCAGGGGATGAAGAAATAATCAATCTATAAGTTTATTTATATGAAAATAATATGAATTTGTGACTTCCTGTCTCTTTAATATGTATTTATTCTTATAAGGATAAAAAACACTTCTCCTTTGGAGATGGTATTATTAAAAGAAATATGAAACCATTTTCTTTTTCTTTTTATTTGCACGCAGAAAAAGGGAAGTCGAGAGAAGGTAAGTGTCATCTATTAATTTATCACTATTTGTAAAGGTCTGTTTGTTACATGTGCATTGCGTCTTAAAAAGAATTACACCTTAGTACCTCAGTAGGTCCTGAAGTGTATTTACGTGTAAAATATGCTTACCTTTTGATACTATCATTTTGATATTTGTGACTGACATTAGTATCATGACAAGCGGACAACCTTTACGCAAATTTATCTATATTCGCATTTTAACGGGTTGCACATCCTATGTTATGATAAGAAGTTGGTAGGTAACTAGAATTATAATTCTTTTTGGAGCTTACTGCACCAACTTAAGTTATAATGTTATCTGAACGATATCAACCCTTGCAACCGGTATTTTCCCTAAATCGACTTCATTGTCCCTCGCATTACATATTAACTAACTTACGCATTTCCATAAACTCATTCATGTATAATTAACAGTATGTGTTAATTACTGACTGCTTAATGAGAGACAGATAGCTGGGCTGTGACATACTGTAAAATCAGGGGTCTCTTCCCGTTTCGTGCGATCTCCTTTCGGGTTTCGAAAAATGTTACCTGAAATATATCCGTTTCGGGCGTGCAAATTGTATTTCTTGTTCTTAAATCGCACTTCGTGCGTAAATTTTGCAGAAACCGATAAAAGCATTAAGCCCCTATTAAGAGATAATTATTAAACTCGTCAAGGGATTAAGAATTATCTTTACAATAAACTTGGCTAGGAATTAAAGTACAGGTTTGAATATATAATCACTTGCATAAGAGGTGAAAATTGTTAAGGTGTTGTTAACGAATTAAGAATAAATTTGTTCTGAATTTATAATTACTTGTAATTGCATATGGAATAAATGTTTACAATAAGCTCCACCAACATAGGGATGATATAAAAATATTGCACTATTACTAAAATAAATTAGTTCTTGGGAAATCTTGTAAGTGCAGTAACGTTAGTATTAGGTTGTTTCTGACGGAAGTGATAGAATCAAAACGTGGAAAACCAGTCATCCTGTATTCTGGATAGAAGTTCAACTTAAAAACAAAAAACTATACTCTTCGATGGCTTTGCATAAACAGGAACTGCCCAGGAGCGATTGTTACTGATGAAGTAAATTCAAAAGTTGTAAGTGAGAAAAGCCATAACTGTGTTTCAGATATTGCAAAAAATTAAGTCGATAAGTGTTTATATAAAGCCAAAAAGAGAGCAAGAGAAGAAATGACACCACTATCGCAAGTATATCAGCAAGAGATGATGGTTGCTAAGGACAGAGATTTGGATTTCGTTACAAATATTCCACACTTTACATCAGTAAAACATGCTTTATATAATGAGCGACACAAATCGCTAGGCATTAGCTTGCTTCCGAAAAAAATGAGAAGATACAGATGTGTTCGAGTTTTTGAAAGAGTATGTCATAATTGACGATGGTATGGAAGACAGGATTCTTGTATTTGCAATTGACCATTACCTCGGTTCATTGCATTATTTGCAGGAGGTTCTTGCTTCCTATTCGATGGGACGTTTAAAAGCTGTAGTTCAATGTTTTGCCAATTATATACAATTCACGTGGATATTGGTAGTACAGAAGAAAGAACAAACATCATTCCTGCCGTATATGCCCTGCTACCCGACAAGGAGAGGACACGTATAAACGATTTTTCTTATTAAAAAATAAAATCAAGAATTTCTTACCAAACAAATGTACTTTGGATTTTGAAGTTACCGCAATTAATGCTTTAGAAAAAGTTTTTCCGGCTACAGTTATCAAGGGATGTAACTTTCAAGCCCTTTGGCGTAAAGCACAAGATTTAGGTCTAACAAACTTGTATAAGGAAAACGAGGCAGTAAGAAACCACGTAAGGAAGTGTGCTGCATTAGCTCATCTGTCAGAAGATAAAGTTACAGATGGTTGGCTCCGTATAATGGAAAATTCTCCTACCGATGAAGCCATTGCTAAATTTAACGATAATTTTGTTGATCATAATTTTTGTTGATGGTGATTCTCGCCGAATATGGAGAACGTGATCCGACTACAAATTCTGCAGAAGGATGACATAAGAGACTCAACAGACGAATCGGAAAAGCACATCCCAATATATTTGAATTAATGAAAGTTCTTCTGGAAGAAATGCACTATTATAATACTGTTTTCCTGCAAAATTGTGTGTACAGAAATACCCCTAAAAGAGCAAATACTGTGAATTATATAGGCGGTTGAAAATAGTTGTAAGTTACCTTATTCAAAATAGACAAAATCTTAGTGACACATTGGACAAGCTGGAATATATTGTAAAATTATAGATAGATTTACTTTTAATTTTAATTAAGTATTGTATAACATTGAGATTAGATAAACGTTACTCTACATAGAGTTAAAGGTACTTTTTTGTTTTATTTTTCCCTATTTCCCGTAAAATATAAAATTGACGCACGAAACGAGAATTCAAAAACACATTCACTTCCCATCTATAAACTGATCGCCCGAAAGGGGAAAATTTTGTGAAACGCCAAATCAAAATCAGGTGGGAAGAGGTTGGCGGTTGTCATAGTGTCGAAAACCTTTGTCACGGTATTGTTACGTTTACAATCTTCCCTGTGTTACTATATGTCAAATTTGACGTTTATGTCAAATAGTGAGTTCATAGGTCGTAGGAATGCTTAATGCTTGGTTTTAATTGGTTGTTGAAATATCGCCGGCAACAAGTTTAGTCGTGTGAAAAGTGGCAGATATGTCATAACTATTGAATTGACATAAGGTCATTACCTAAACGTCATTTATTTTTGACACTCGGATAAAATACAATACTGGTCGTCAAGTTTGGTGTTTATGTCAAAAAATTGAGGGTTCAATTACGTATTGACGTAATTTGGCTGATTTAAACAATTTCAAGTGACGAAATCATCGTTTCTATTGGGTATGCGTCTTATTGTTAGGTCCGTTCCTTATTTTTCGTTTCTCTTTTTGTCCGACGTCTACAGAACGATCTTTGGACGAATGCGTTAACCGATTCTATGTACTTTCCTCAGAACCTCTATGGCAAACACCATAGAGTCCAGAAGCAACAGATCGAGCAGGAAGTAACGGAAGCAGAACCGTCGCGGACCCCCGAAGACTCGGTGTGCAGTACGGAAGGCACCAGCGGCATCTACAACGACCTGCCGTCTTCGGCACACGCCGATTACAGCGCCACTGGTAGCAGTAAGCAATGACACGTTACGAAATGGTAGTCGAGGAAAGGAGCTTGGAGAAGAGAACAGACAGGAACGACTGCGGCCGAAAATCAATAAAAATACAATGACGCGCTGCGTTCTCTGTATATATATATATGTACGTAGCTAGGGCTCGTACTAATAATACTGGTACTGCATCCGAATCATCCAAATGCAAATACGGTTTTATAATATACTTGGTTGCTTGTCTTGTAAATAAAAACAAAAACCGAGGATCGGAAGTGAGAAAGGAGGCGAATAACAGGGTCGTAAACCATAAAAATTAAATTCATTTATGAGTGTATCAAAAAGTAGTTTGAAAAACAATGGTGTAAAGGACTATGGTCTTAAATCGTATGTGGTTACAACACGAATAGTGTCATGAAAAGAAACAAAAACCAACCTCAAAGTTGACAGAATTGACAGATGTCAAAAATGACAACTGTCATTATCTAAACATCATTTACTTTTTGACACTCACGGTTGGACGGTTCTAGAAAGACATACGATCCAATTTTTCTATTATTATATTGCTATTTAAGTTAAAACTGTCCAGGGTGACTGAATCTCAAATTTTAACTACCTACATACGTTGAAGCAATCAATTTTAAATTTTCTTTCCCTGACGTTAATGTACGCGAGTTTTAAGAATGCACGTCTGAATACCACACCCAACATGTGGTAATTTATAGGTAAACGGAGTCGTTCGTGGGAATTATAAAAATGGTAATAAAAGGACCATTTTTACCTAAAGGAAATTGCATCGCGACATTTTCAATTCTTATGGAACCAACAATCAATAAAAATGAATTTCGAGTAGATAGTTTCTTTAAAAAATCAACATTATTCCGTTTGTTTCCCAGGTAATCACCAAAAAACATATAAACTATGATTGCAACGCCATTTGTGTATTGAATATCAACCAAAAACCTTTCTTTGAAATACATATCTTCAATAATAATTAAAAACGATAAAAAGAACTAACAAAATATATGTAGATTAGAAATAAAAAGTGAGTGAAAAACGGAGCTACATTTTTAAAAATTAAATCTTCTAAATATCAAGATACACAGATGAACACATAAACGTTTTTATATAGTGCGTTTGTGTATTTGCAGCTTTACAAAACAAAAGGAATTGTATTGGGAAGCAGTCGGAAATCCCCAGTATATTCAATGAAACGCACAAATAAAATATAATCAAAGCTATAATTAAAGTAATATTTTATAATAACTTAATATAATAATATAACTAATGATAAGAAAAAAATGAAATATCAAAAAGATATTTTTAACTTAAATAGCAATATTGCAATGTTGTACATTTGTGTATTTATTTGTATGTATGTACAAGTTGTAGATTGATACATATTAAATACTGATACCTATTAGTACTTATGTTAGATCAGCCATAACAAGCCTATCCATGTAAGCCAAAAAAACGTATTTACAATTAGGTCAAAATAGTATAGAAAAACAGGTATAAAAATAATCTTTACGAAATGAATTGATTCGTCCAATTTATAACAACTTAAATTCGTTATTGACTAATAAAAAACATTGAAAATTGTTTAGTTTCTATTGCATATAAAATATAAGTTATACCTACCTCCGTTTTCAGTTGACAATTGATATAATTGTCTTTCTCATCGCTTACGTCATGTGATCAAACAATTTCAGATAAATTATACATACAGTTTTTTGACAGCTGTCAATATCATATATCAATAGAAAAAATTTAATATCTGTCAAAATTGACAGCTGTTATTTTTCTATTGCAATCCCCAATCTCCAAATAACTAATTTGATCGCCTTACTTAGATATGATCCCTTATTTCATTTATTTTATCTGTAAATATAGAAATACCTATTAGTTATAATGAAATATATATATTTATGTATAGTAGGAGTATTAAAGATAATAAGCAAAACCCCCCCCCAAGATGGCAGTAGATATTGTAGTTAGTTATTTGTACTCGGGTGATTCAATTGTTATCTTTGTTTTAAGTTAGTAGTTTTACGTTTTTGTCACGTAAGTCATTAGTTTCGTGTATGGGACCAACTTAGCCCTGTTTTTCTTTCGTATTTTTAAGACGACGTGCTTCTTTAAGGGCATACAAATACAAATTTACAATAAAGAAATAGATTCTTTTTATTATCATTGTTTATTCAATAAAGAAAAATAGGGAAAAAAGATCTCGAAAATAAATTCATTTGGAGTAGGTCTATATAGATAAAGTTTTAAAAAATGTATATCGATTTATCAAATCATGGCTTACCCTAAATGAGTTTACTTCGAAATATGTAAACTTTATTACGGAATTGCTTGTTTTCTCTTCATTTAGGCGGATTATTTTTAAAATTGGAATGCGAATAATGATGGAGTTAGATTGAAATTATAAGCAGGTGAGTCAGGCGAGAATGGAACAATTGTAGTTGGAGAACTGATCAAATCAACAGGGTTCATAGTTGTGGTAGATGAAGGAACAGAATTTACCCTCATACAAATCAAATCACAGTGGGACGAAATAAGAATCTAGCTGGCAAAAAATGTACCAAAATCTATCACCGCACTCACAAATGTGTTTAGCATAAACGTATGCACTAATAAATACGACAAGAAGAATCAAAATAGTCCAATCCTCTAAGATTTGCCGATACTCGTTCATATTTACCAGGAATAGAGAACAGAAACCAAAATTAATCATAGTACATGGCTTTATTGATTTTCAAAATATTCTCCGTGAAGATCAATATACTTTTGCATGGGCTCGAACTACTTTTCGAATCACTTCTTCCACTCCGATTGAGGTACTTCCAAAATATGCATTTTGAAAGCATCAACCGCTTCTTCAGCCGTCGAAAAACGTTGACCACGCAATTTTTGTTTGATGTGCCGAAACAAAAAGAAGTCATTGGGTGCCAAATCAGAACTGTACAACGGATGACCCATCAATTCAACTTTTTCAGTTGGCAAAAACTCTCTTGTTTGAGCTGATGTGTGAGAGCCCGCATTGTCCTGGTGGAGAATGATCGATCCGTCTTCGGCGGTTGGTTTCCCTTATTTTTCCGAATACTTCTGGCAAACAAATGGTTGTGTACCATGCAGAATTGACCGTCCGACATTGTACCAATGGTACAGTTGCCATATGTCCGGTTTTTTTCCGATGAAACAGGCGACCATTTGCTTCAAAGTGCAATACAGTCGACTGCTGTTTACTTTCGGGCGCATAGGCCCACATCCATTATTCGTCACCTCTTACGATGTCATAGACATGTTATGAAGTACCGTGATCATATTTTTTGAGCATTTCGTTCGACCAATTGTCAAATTATGTGGAATCCAACGAACAAATTTTTTTGACGGCCAAACTACTACTAATACCCAAGAATACCTCAATCTCACGATACGTCACATGCCGATCTTGCAATATCAGTTCACGCACAGCATCAATGTTTTTCAGAACAACAACTGATTTTGGACGGCCTTCACGAAATTCGTCAGTGAGTGAAGCACGGCCACGATTGAATTCGGCGTACCACCAGTATACACTAGTTTTTGATGGTGCTTCATCGCCAAATGCCGAATTAAGTTCATCGATGCACTGTAGTTGAGATAATCCATGTCAAAAACTGTAAAAAATAATGACACGAAAATGTTCACGAGTTAATTCCATTTTTTTGCCAAGATGATTTTTTTAAGCCACTGTAAGTAACACAAATATCGTTTGTATGTCAAAATGTTCCGAGTAAGTATATAAACTGTCAAAAAGACCGCAATTTACGATACAGGCGTCAGTTGTCAGATAGCAAAAGGCATCCCTCGTATCGAATGACGTTGTGTGTATACAATTCATAATTCGGGCATACAATTCATAATTCGGTCGATCCCAGAAAAACATAGGGGCTAATAGAAGGCTGATATTTGCTCGATTACATTCCATAGTTATCATACCTTTTATCCATGCACATTTCTTTTTTCCAATGTCTGTCTAACAACTTCATTTCATTCTTTTAGTTAAAAATACGGATTTAATTTATGATTCAATAAATGCGGAATTTGAAAAGAAGGATAGAATTGGGAAAGATATTTAGTGCACTCAAATATCTACTCTTTTTTAATATTACATATTTCATAAATTATTGAAAACGGCTTCTATAAACAATTCAGGCAAGACTTACAGCTTTTACTGCTCTTCCTTGTGCTATTTATTGCAACAGTGGACTTTTTGGCCACCTAAATCTTAAATTCGGACCACTGTACGTCGTAAGCAGGTAAATTTGTTTAAAACCAAAAGTATGAATGTGACATTTATACAATATGTCGACCTTACTGTGAGGCGCCCTCTATTATTAAATCAATGCTTTAATCTAAGAGATATGTTAGAAATTGTAACTATAATATAATACGGGAAAAACCAAAATAAAATGGCTTACCTAATCATTAATGTTCATACAATATAGGAATGTATCTAGTATTTTCCATGTAAATTTACAAAAAAAAATCATTAAACTAGGCTCTAATTAGTTGTATCCTATTAGAAGGAATAGAAAAACCGACCCTATACTTTTAAAAACAAAATTGTTATTTTTTTGACAGAAAAGAATCCTTACAGTTTTCAGATACAGCTTATATATATACATAAATGTGATATAGACTTACACAGTTCAACATATCAAGTTAACGAGTCTTTAAAAGCTAGAACAATCCCCTTCTGACACTTAAACATTTAGACTTCTTAGAGGCGAAATATAAAAGCAAGTATGTGTACGTCACGTAGTGTGATCTAAAAAGAAAATTGTTTTTCTCATTGTGACAGAAATAAACGGGTTTCTGGATATTTTCTCATTTCATATACATTTGTAAAATCGCATGTATTAAAATAAAGGTGTATAATAGAGAGTGATTGTAAAAGGTAGTGTACAATAAAAACAGTAAACTACTTTGTATATTCAGTCCGCACATCAAAGTGGATTGTAGTACCGTGATATTTATTGGTAAAATGCTGGACAAGAGCGCTTAAACAATAATAGGGTGCATACTGTTATATTAATTGAATAGTCGTTAATATTTAATAATATCGTCATGGTTATCCGTAGGAAATTTCATTTTTTGTGATGACATTTGTTCCCAAATATATTTGTTATTTAAAAAGGGTTGTGTTTTAATGCTGACGTTACAATTACAAAATAAATCTTAAATCCTAACCAAATTTTTCAATTAAATCGAATTTCCCGCTAAAAACAATACACCGCGTCATCTGATTATTTGGACATGTGGAATGTAGCCCTAAATTTGGATAAACGCATGATGTCAGTAGTAAGTTAAAGGTATACCATAATCAAAAGTAAGATATGTAAGATATTGTAATCAAAACTACTTATACTATTTCATTATGAAAATACGTTATTTATGTATTACGTAACGCATCCACAAAACATAAACGCATCGTTGTGTTTTATGTTGTTATGGCAACCTTCCAAATAATCAAAATGACCGTATTTACTGTTGTTTTTGGTTGTATTCTGGTACGTGCAAATATTTATAGATTCTATTCGCGTATACTATCGCAAAATATCTCAATTCTCCGCTAAAAAAATACAACCGTATACAAAACGGTTCACAGGACGCGAGTGCTCGTAAAGTTAGCGATGGCCGCAGGAGTAACGGACATTCAAATGTCGCTTGCATTTTGATGAGTGCAAATATACACAGGAACACGTAAGTTTTAAAATATTACGTGTCTTGTCCATCACTCTCATTTTACATAAATAAATACTAAAATAAAGACGTCACGCAATGAAGTTAATTTTGAACCGAGTTTCAGCCCCACCTAGCGGGAAAGATTAAATTGCCGGGAATTCCTAATATTTTTATTATATGTAATAAAAGTTCTGCATCGTAAATATTTCGTATGATACATTATCAGTTTGATGTAATATATTTAACTAAAGCTTTCATAAAAAAGAGTTAAAAGGAATCTCTTAACTGTGCACTAGTTTGTATCGTCAAACGGTACGTCAGTACTTCAAGTGTCTCGTCCGTTATAACGTGCAGAAAGAAGATCACGGCGGATAATTTAGTACTAGTGTACGTCATTCTAGCAATACACATAACCACGAGATACTTTTACCATAGTCACCAAGGCAGAGCACGTTTTATACCATCAACGCAAGAACGTCGATAATCAATTCGACATGCCAGTGTCATCAAAAAACATTAATATCCGTAAATTATATAAATTCACCGCTATTATAGTCGCAAGTGAGAAATATAAGGCCAGCACCTTTCGCCGCATTTATTTAATTCAATCCACGTCTCTAACGTGTCGTCTTCAGATCGATTCTCTTTTTTCTATTCTTTCCGATACGATCCATGTAACGGGCGCGTTTGCATAATACGTAGTGACGTTTGTTACGTATAAGTAGCGAGAACTGAACGCAACGGAAAACGGGTTAAATAAATTTCCTTTCGACTCTGGCGTCAATCGTAATCAATGCTAATAATAATGAATTCTCTTTTTCCTTCGAATAGCAATTATTTAAATCAACTAGTAACGTTAATTAATTAATATTCCATTTCGTATAGGTACTATCCTTGTACTATGTACCTATATGTATCAGATTGTGGGGACTGCCATCTATAGGTTGATGCTTAAACTATATAAAAAAAGCATCGTTATTCTACTACGCCCTCTTTTACCAGTGCAGCTGGCTGCATCTTTCAAAAATTCCGTTAGACGATGGAAGTTTTACGAGTTTTATTAATTATGCGCGTATTAATTTTAATACGGGCGGTAATCATATCTGGGCTCTTTCACTTTGCAAGAGTGTGCATGTTATACTCGTCGCGATAAATGCTGTTTACCGTTAGATATACATTTATCAAGAGGCTAAATCTATTCCTTGGTAATTTAAAAAATTAATGAACGGGAAAGAGGCTGGAATGCGATACTTAAAAAAGGGGAATCGGTAACAATAAAAATCCTGTTAGTGAATGTAAACTGCATACGTATTTGGAATTTGAGATTATAATTTCGTGTTGATAATTAATAGGATGTCAAAGATATATGTTTGTATGTCATTGTAAGTTATCGTGACTCAGTGAAAATGATGCAGTGATATAGAATTTGTTTGAATAACTAAAATATTGATAAAACTAATTGTTCGGATAATGCAAATAAAACGATTGGTCTTTACAAGTTGTAAAATATATCAGAAAAATGAAATAAATTTAATTCACAAAACAAATCAGCTATTCTACCAAAAAAACATAAAGGTCGCACATTCAACATCACAGTGAAAATGATGCACACAAAATAACTAAATAAATTAATAAATATAAAAATTCACAAACAAATTGTTAGTATTTATAGATCGTCTAAACCTCCGAATGCAGTACAAAGCGTATGAGAATTCGAAACACGGTTTCCAACTCCCCCTTTTGCTTTAAACATCCCATGGTTACTGCTAGCACAGCCACCATATCCTTTTCACGAATATTATTAAATTTGTTTTGCGCGCCGATAGAATTCTTCATATTTCGGACTTTGACACATGAAGTTACTCCGATGTTACTCTTCCTTCCGAATATCCCCTGATATCTTGATTCTTTGTGTATTTGGTGTATGTGTTTTACATTAATAAAATAAAGTGTATTTAGCGAAATATTTTTCTTTATTAAGTAACATATTTTAGTTCCATCAACTGTCTTCGGCTATATTAATATTAGATATTATTATTTTACAAAAAGAGCAGATGCCTGACTAATCGGTTGAGATCATACACCTGTTTACGAAATAACGGTTATGTTCGTACTTCGCTTGTTTGCCACCCGATTTTCGCGATTATTAGCGTTCTGTTATAAGTTGTACTGTAGATGGGCTTCTGTTTATTATTTTTGCTATTTCTCGTTGACTTTTTTTATTTTTATGGTGAAAAATCACTATCTCGCGCACTTCAACTGTTGTTTCTTGACCCATGTTGGCAATATTAAACTGTACGCTGTCTGTGAGCAAACTGTGCTTCAGGGTAGTAGTACTCGCAAAGGGGAACTACCTACACATATGGGGGATCATCATTTTTATTGTGATGTTGAATGCGCGATCTTTAAATTATCATATTTTTGGTGGAATTTCTGATTTATCTTGTGAATTAACTTTATTTCATTTTTATAATATATTTTAGAGATTGTAAAAACCAATCGTTTTATTTACATTATCCAAATAATTATTTTTATCAATATTTGCGTTATCAAAACAAATTATATATCACTGCATCATTTTCACTGTGAGTCGCTGTGTATGCCCTTGCTTTTATTACAGCGGCAATCGTATTATATATATACTTAACTTTTACAAACAATACAGCATTTTACTTGTGAAAAGCAGACTTTCTAACCTAACCTAACATTTTTTTCTTCATGCCAAATTAACTTCTTACCGGAACTTTCTTTTCTAACAAGACACATTATAATATATTTATGCGCCTACATGACCACGTTCGTTTTAACGGCCGGAAATGCATTGTGCAGACATTTATGGAGGTGAAATTTGGATCATACAGTGTGACTTGTACACATATCGAAAGTGCTTGCGGACAGCTTCACAAACTTAACTATTCGTAAACTGGATAACTGCTAACAATACTACATCAGTCAGTAATAACTATAACAATAACGGATACGTAGTTTCTAGGTCGCAACAATTAAAAAGTAACAACAATATAACTTTCGATGTTGCCACTAAAAATGTGTATAGGTGGGTAGATTGAACTGATATTTGTTTGTGAATATGTACAGTTATTGAATAGACTAAAAAAGAACACTCTTATATTACATATTTAAATTAACCTTTAAATATACTGCTGTTGTTAAAGAAGTGCATATCTATTTATACCCCTTCCAAAGTTTTCAATCAATTTATCATTTGCAGTCATAACACTTTGTACGGAGATGTCTAATTTGATTGTCATGTCTGAAGTTTGCAACAACATTGTCTTTCATTGTCTTACCTGTTATATATACGTATTTGTTTGTCCTCTTCTTATTAATTTACTGCAACTTCAGACATGACAATCAGTTTTGCTCTCTTGATACTTATGCATCTTAAACATTATTTACGAATCAAAAATATTTCATTAGCGTATCAATTATGTTATGTTATATCTTGGATACACTTTTGCGTACATACGTACCTATATCATTAATCCCTGCCGGATAAGATCCGATTATTATTACATATGAACTTGTAAACCGCTCCTTTCGTCCGGACAACAAAAGTATCGTGGAAATTAGGACGAACGTGTATCTGTTGGGCCAATTACGGTGCAATTTGCGTCCCGAGCAACCGCCTCTAATAACATGGATTAGAGACATCGTGCACAGATATGCGAAATCCGACACGCGGAACGGCAATCGAAGACCTGACCCGCGCCAAGTACTGCAAACAACAGTGCCGCAAACCGTTCCCCAAAGCAACACCGCTTAGGAAAGAAATGGGACTGGCTGACGCGCCGATGGCTATTTTAGATTGCCAATTGTGAACTGCCGTTTTACGAATAACGGAAAATTGCTTACCTGTTTTTTTGCGAATAGTGTGCGCAAATAAGTTCTTAGCGAGAACGGGCATAAAATGTAATTGTTGTAACTAATAATTTGAACAGCTGAGGGGGTTACGTCAGCTTTATTGCACAACATCGATGTTACCAACATAAAAGAAAACTGACAAATCGTATCTGTCAATTACACTGCTCAACAAAATTTCAGATTTATTTTGTCCCACGAGGTCATACCACTTATATTTGTTAGACAAAAATAGCAATCGGTAATATGATCTGATGGCTCCCTCCAAATCATAGGAAT
>JARFOC010001281.1:205550-218775 GCA_031763485.1 Osmoderma eremita
TTTTAGGGACACTTCTGTTGTTTTACTGTATTTAGTTACCAGATTTCTCAACCTTTGTTTACGAATTACATTATAAACGATTACTTGATGTTAGGCATGTTTTATCCCGTTTGCATTTTATTATTTCACACATAAGTAATACTAATTCAAACCGAAATTATTTAAAGCATTGATTTTTCCAACAATCCTCTCTTTTTTATTTTTTGCCTAACATCAATCCACTCACCAATCATTTCTTTTTTCAATAATTCGCGCCCAACACGTGCAATTCATTTATTTATGATTCGGTGTGTGTACATAATCACGTTTGTAACATAAGTTTATTTAATATTACGCACGGTCGCACTACAAAAAAATGTGGAACCGCGGATAAGTGAGACCGCGGATATGGGGGTGCTACAGTATTTGAATTTACTTGCATAATTATTTCTTTACGTGTTTAGAAATTTAAACTAACTTTGAAACTTCACTCTTATGTGTAATAAAACCTAGCTCACTCGAAAAAGAATACAAAATTACCATAAAGAATTGAAAAACTACTTTTTGTAAGGCGGGCATATACAGGCTGTCTTATAAAGAAAGACGAGTCCGTACCGCCTTTATTTATAGCCCTTAAGCATTTTAAGATTTTGGGGCCATTTTTTAAAAATTAGACTATACTGTTTTTTATAAAATTCAAGATGGCGGAAAAGTAGTATTCTTGAGCCCCATATATTTCATGGTGTACACGAAATTTTGATATGACGTTTCGGTTCTTTGTGACCATAATCAACTTTCTTATTTCTTAACAACGCCATATTGGATTTTCACGATGATTTATAGATTTTTCTGCCAATAACTTTATAGAATTTATATCTAGTTCGACGGGGATACCTCCAGGACCTGGCGCCTTATTTCCCTTCATGGATTTCGCAGGTCCCATTACTGCTTGAACTGTCACAGATTCGCCTGTCACTTTCTTCGGCACATCAGCAGACGGTAATTTAAAAAGTAATTTAAAAATTAGCCAATAAGAGATTACCAGACAATTTTGCCCTTTTTATATAAGAAACACCCTGTATATACTATACATATATCTGCCTAATCTTTTAATGTGCTTTAGCCGCATCATCTCCTTCAGTGCCACCCCTAAATACGGGCGTATCATCATATATAAGATGTTATTTTAGGTGACGGAGCATAAAGCCATCTTAGACGGTTGATCTCTCCCATCAAATGTAATCCGTAACAAACGTAGGTGACTCAATGTGAACCGCACAGATGGCGCCGGCGTTGAGAGGGCGAGCACATCCACACACACCCCCCCTCCCGCCACCCGGCAAGGTCCCCGCACCCCACACACATAACTTTCTGATCAGCGTCTTGTAATGACGCAATTTGTGATAGATTAATAATACTCGGATGCTGCTAGCGCCCTCCCGCTCTACACGATAACATTCGGTGCGTTCTCATGTCGACAAAAGGTGAAACCTATAATAAAATAAACCGTCGACGCTACGTGGCCTCTGCGTTCGGAAGAAGAATGCTTTTTTCATCATATTTTATTTCCTTCCGTTGAACGTCAAGGTATCCGTCGGGGAGTTTTGTGTTTTTTTACGAAAATTCAATTACGTTTCCGCTTTTTACAGCCCCAGGATATAGGCTTTGTTTTCATAAAATGTATGTACGTCTACAAACCACCTGTGAAATTTTATTTAGATTTTCGTACCGTAAGTATTTTTACTAGGTAATGAATTGTACGAAAACCAAAGCAATTTTAGACTTAGGTATACATAATTAAAATCGTTTATAAAACGTAATAAGGAAAAAGTATTATTAAAAAAATCAGCTGACAAAAGTGAGTGGGACGTGGGATATCATTACAGATCTCTGCGGTCGGTAACGACCTTTGTTTTTTTGTATTATTTAAGAATATTACAACAAAAAAGAAATTAAGGAGTAGAAACATTAACGTTTATATTATCAAGCGAGTGATATGTTTTATTTCAAAGAATTTCTAATAAATCTTTATAGCAAGAAAGGAAAAATGATTGTAATGTCTGAAGTTGCAGTAAATGAATAAGAAAAAAAAACAATATATATATAACAGGTAAGACAATGGAAGACAATGTTGCTGTAAACTTCAGACATGACAATCATTTTTGCTCTCTCCGTATTAGAGATCAATACATTTTTGTGAAATAGGGAGGCAATTTTCGATCATGATGACACCCTTCATCACAATTTTAAACTTTGCTCGTTCTCGACTCTTTATTTTCAATATTTTATAGTCCAATACCGTATATAGACTTATTAATTACAAGTTCAATACAAGAGTTGAAAACATCAGGAAACCTATTATAAATAACATTTTCATGGAAAAATGCCTATATTAAGAAATAACCATAACCCAAAAAATATGTTCATATATGTTATTTACTTGTAACTGTCCTGTACCCGTCCCCCAATTTATTATTTATTATTACTACGAAAAGTTGTTTCATTTTAGGTCAGTTACACGTAAAAACAAATTGGAAAGATACCCGAGACACGTATTCTTAACTTTAGGCAAAGATATATATAAGAATGGAGTGGAATGGAGAAAAGAAATAAACTCGGTAACGCAAACAAAACCGAACGATATTTCTTTGGCGGGAAGGAAACCAGGGAATATCATTTCAGAATGAGACCAATAATATTTACGAATGCTCGGATGGTTCTATTAGGATTAAAAGAATCTAAAATTCTCATTTATCTACTAATCTAAACAAAATTTAAATTGCCCTTGAGACTATATCCGCATACTTAGGCAACCTAAAATACAAGGTGGGAATAATTTTAAAAATAAATACCTACAAAGCGTCATCTGTCTTTCAGTAGAATGTCATCTGCACCTCACATCACTTCAGAGATAATATAGTGAGGAGAGTTGAGGCACTTAACGTTAAAATTGTGTGCCTATCCCTCTGGTGGTTTGCGAACCCAACTAAACAGACTACCGTACCAAATCTCATATATTTCAAACTTGACAGGATGCATAATGCTATCCAAAATTCTATTGATTCTTCTATAAAAGCTTTTTTCGCATAGTGTCATTCACAAACTGTGCCAGTATGTTCTACTTCCAACTATAATTCTGTTCAAGAAGTGAGCGCACAAGTTGCGCAAGAAACACGCATTGACGGTAGCGATTAACGCATTCCCGAAAGTTATATTTACAATTGGAATTAACCTTTTTGCTTACCAGATGGAATACAATAAACACTGTTAGATTACTCCTGCCGCATAGAATTGTTAGATCTACTTATTTTTCAATCACAATAACGCACGCACCAACCAACTTTAACGATAATTTTATTCACGTACTGACTTCTACAATAGCAACTTACCCACTAAAGATTCTGAAGGAAAACAATTCGCTCTAACATTAATCTACCCTACTCAACAAAAACATAGCCATTAGGAATATAATTACACTAAAAAGCACAGCCGGGTGCACGTAGCTGGCGATGAATAATTTTTAGCACGACGTGAGTTAACAAAATAATAATTAACTAAATACATTTAGAATTTTCCATTTTTCTTTAATCTATCAATTAGTCAACGTGTAAGAGTCTCTCGGTGGTTGGTACTAGAAAAGAGGTTAGGTTGGTAGAAAGGGGGAGACCGAGGAGATATGGCGGTGGTTGTAGTTGTGTGGGTGTATTACGAGGACTGAATAAATTACGTTTAATAATAAAAAACCAGTGTTTTAAATTAAGGGGCCATCCTTACAAACGTTAAAATTAAACAAAAAACTATGAACGCTCAAGCTTCTGTCAATTCACCAACTAATTTAAATCAATTTAAATAAAATTAGCCACCTAGCGACCCTGTATTTTCTAGCGCCATCTATGGCCTCAAATGTTAAGGAATGAATATCCAACCTGTCAATTCGGTTGCCTGTTTTCCGATTAATCGATTATGGGCACGTTTTTGGTTGTAAACACGATTTTCTAGGTTATGCGTCTTTTTCTGTATATATTCAAAACAGTAAGGCTGTAATCTACTTCCCGTTATTAATTTTATCTGCTCGGTACTACATTTGGATGATACATCATTATGTACTATATTTCACAACATTTAAACTTAAACAGTTCGGTCGAATTAAACAAAATTCCATAAAATGTCGAAAATTGTATTAGGAGGAGGTCTAAGTGGTCTCTCTGCAGCTTATTATACTTTCAACAAGTTTCCTTATGAAGCAATAACTTTGATAGAAAAGTCTGACCGGCTTGGAGGTTGGTTAAAATCGACAAGGCAAAATGATGGCACTATCTTCGAACAGTCAGCGAGAACGATACGACCTACAGGTGTGGCAGGTGCAAATACCTTACAGTTAATAAATGAACTGGGATTAAACGATCAAGTTGTACCGATACCTTCTACAAGTCCTGCAGCACTAAATCGAATGATATACGCCAATGGGAAATTGCACAGTTTCCCGAATTCATTTGGCAAGCTATTTACAAAGCAGGATCCCTTTTCCAAACCATTAGTTATGTTTTTATTAAACGATATAATAGCACCGAAAAAACAAGTGTTGGATAATGATGAATCTCTATATAGTTTCGTTAATCGAAGATTTGGTTTGGAGGTTGCCGATTATCTAATAAGCCCGTTAGTTTGTGGAATATGCGGAGGTGACGCCAAAGAAATTAGTGTCAAATTTTTAATGAGCCACCTATTCGAAAATGAACAAAAATACGGCAGTATTTCGAGAGGAATGATCGTGGATTTCTTTAGTAAATCTGATAGGCCGAAAACTGTAGCCACCCCTCTCGAACTAAGAGCCAAAAATGAGAAGTGGAGTGTATATTCGTTTAAAAACGGCATCGAGCATTTACCGAATACATTAAAAGAAAGTGTATTAAAAAAAGGTGTTGATGTAAAATTAAATGAAAACATTGAAGAAATTGAAATATATAAGAAGTCTGTCATACTACATAAGAAGGATGGAGCGGTGCATGTTGGAAATCATTTAATAAGCACTATACCGGCTTTAAATTTGGCACCACTTCTAAAAAAACATCAACCTTACTTATCCGAAATACTCTCCACATTTAAAAGTGCTTCTATGTGCGTAATAAATTTGAAATATGACAAAAAGCTTATACAAAACGAAGGATTTGGATTTTTAGTCGCGCCGAAAGAAAATATACCTTTACTGGGCATTATCTATGATAGTTGTTGCTTTCCGTGTCGGGATTCAACAATATTAACAGCGATGATGGGGGGTTTTAAATTCGATAAATATTTTACTGCAAAATCAACTGACGAAGAAGCTCTTTTAATAGCATCCAAACAGATCAGTAAAATATTAAACATCTCGGATAAACCAGATAACTTCAAAGTAAATTTCTTGCATCGATGTATACCACAATATAGTGTCGGACATTATAAGAAAATAAAGCAGATCGAGAATTACTTAAAAGACAATAATCTAGCCTTGTCACTTTGTGGGGCATCTTATTACGGTGTAGGTGTAAACGATGTAATCCTATCTGCAAAAAAGGCCATTGATGATATTTGAGTTTTTTATTTTATCATTGATATGTTTCATTTTTCGGTGAAAAGAAAAATTGTATTTTATTTGTAAAATAAATAATTGTTTAATGATAGTCCTCTTCTAGTCATCCTTGTACAGCTTCTTTACCTGAAAATTAGTAACTACAATTAATTCTTTTTCTTTCGAATTAAATTGTATACCTTATTTATTCTAATTTGCGCCCCTTATCTAATAACCGCGGCAGGAAAATTAACACTGCACTGTAATAAATGCCGCATATTTATGCGAAGTGCTCACAATCAACAAGTAGGTAGGGGAATCCCCGTTAAGCATATTCAGCTTGAATGGCTTAAAATCCGTAGGTGATGCTAAAACGATGTCGTTTTGTATCAAAATTAAGTTGCAATGCAATTGTTTTGATATGGATAACAAAAGAATAAACATGAGAATTTGGTTTGATTCGAACTAAATGCCGCATCTCTTTTAAACGCCGCAAAGATAGATGCCCTAAATGATTAAACGCCACGGCGCCTATTAGAATAAATACGGTAATCATGGTTCATTTTAAAACTATTTCACTCTTGGATCAATATCTAGTTCAAATTAAGCAGGCAGAATTTAAAATTTCAGTTGGCGGAAAAATAAATTTCCCTAATACGTTATCAGCTGAGCTGTCAGAAATGACATGTGTCATCTGTCAACGACCAATTGCCTGTCATCTCATCTTAGACATTCTTGAACACCCTACGTATATCTAACACAAGTAAAACAACTAGAATTCTCAAATTTTATTTTTATAAAATACATTTTCTACAGTACAAAAGAAACAAAATCAGATAAAAATAAATTAAAACATGCTTTTCTATGTGTGGGGATGTCTCTCTTAAAAGTGAAATAAAATGATAATGGTGAAGGTTAGTTAGCATTCGAGTTCATTCTATTTCGATTTACCTGCATATTTAACTTCATCGAATGCTTTCCGAGCCTTCTTCAGCTCCTCATTCATCGTCAGAAGATCTTTTACTCTGGCGTACTTCCTTGCGTCCTTCCGTACGAGAAAAACGATATCTTCCACCTGCACTCTACCTGTCCTACCGATTTCCATTGCTCTGCGGAATAATCAGGTGAAACGAGAAACATTACTTAAAAAACAAATGAAATATTTTACTTGTGGGTCATTTCTGTTATGAATTCTATTATCAAATCTTCAATAATGTCTACACTCTCGGTGTACGGGTTTTGATCGTCGCCAAACCCATACATCATACAACGCAGTTCCTTGCTAAAGAGCCTCTTGCGACCGTCACTGGATAAAGCTAGGGCCGCCTCGTTTCCATCGTCTTCCTCAAACTAATATTAACGATTTAGTATTGTTCTTGTATGTAATATGTTTCTAACCTGTTCTTCGTCAACTGTCGTCATGTTTTTATGTCTTTTAAAATACTCTTTTTGATGTATGCAGTTATGTAGAAAACTTGGTAAGCGGGGAATAAAATGAATTTACAACCAACGATCGATACTTTCAATTTACCACATAAAATCTTGGCGTAATTAATTTATTTGAGGTTGCTCTTGAGTTGCTTTGTGGAGTTTAGGAAGGCACTCTACATCTCTATGCTACATCCCAAACATTTTCAACGTACCCTTTCCCTTAAGATGGCGCCACAGCGCTATGTGCTTAAAGATTTTCAAATAATATATTATAACTTAATAGCTTCCGTTTCCGTCATGTTAGATTTATGGTCGATGGTTTATGTTTGCTTTTACAATTATATATGCCTTTTGTATACATACAACAAACCCTATAGCTTTCCTGGAATTTGAATCTATAGTGTACTCTTGCCCTTTAGGTGGAACAACACGAGCGTCATTACGTGATGCTTTGGTTTTATTTGGTTTTATTATGTTACCTGCGGTAAATGGAATTATATTTTCTGCGATATCAACAAAATGCAAATACCTGTGTAGCACAAATAGAAATCAAGATATATATTAGTGTAGAATAGAGTAATTTGCTACATTAAATATATATTTGATGTAATGCAAATTGTATAAAATACAAATTACAAAACTACCTTTACTTACCACTACTTTCTACTCTATCATTATTGCAGCTACAGCGCTTTTGCAATAGATGTCCCTTAGAGCGCCAACTTTTTATGTTTTAATTCCTAGAAATTCTATGTTTTTGAAGAGATTTGGAATGAGATTTTCTTTCATTTGGGAATGAGAACGCCCACGCCATTTTTTTCTTTCAAATAATAAGAAACTGTGGTGTGAAATCAATTTAACGCTTTAGTGTAGTCTTCTTTGAAGTTATTACAAACAAACATCTTGCCTTTGATTACAGGATATTTGGAAAAATATGATATCCAATGTTAAGGAGCCAATTATAAAATATATTTACGGGTCGGTCGTACATATCCTGGCAAATCGAAACCTTGAAATATTTTATTTTCCAGTAGAAATATTTTAGAAGTTGGAATTCAACGTCCGTTTAAGTTAATTAGTGCAGGCAATAAATTTAAAAAGAAACATTAAAAATTCCTTTATTTTTAAGTTATTATAGTATTAGGTAGACTAGTACATCGGAAATAGTAGTAGAATATACATAGTGGCAATTATATAAATATAAATGGTCAATCGTTAGTGCCTTACGCAATCCACAGATGTCGCCAGTGCTCTTTTTTCAGCCAACAACTATTAATAACTAAACAAGGCTAATACCCTTGTATACATAGATATAATATCTAGTATATATACTATATCCATGCTTGTATATATAACCATAACGTATCTATATATCTGTCAAACCATATGATATGCTTTGTTATGCGAGGCAACTATGTCATGTAAAGACGAAATGTCAAAAGTCGGCTGTTTAATTGCAAGAGCTGTAGATATATCGGAGAAATACATTTCATGTCCGACACATTAGGCCCTCTATGTGCAGCATATTACACTATTGGCGTCGCGTAAAGTACAACCGTTAACCATACATATTTATATAATATTTGATAGGTAGACTTATTACATAAATTGCACTTCGTAAATGACTTTCAATTTAAACAGAATAATACTACACAATAAATACTACGTTATATTTTATGTTACGATGGGATGTCTCGTAAAACTATAGTCATTTCACTTGGCGTACGCTTGCATTTAACAGCAAAACAAAATTTAGTTGGCACATAATATATTTTTTCTACATTTACACGATTATCTTACGTTGGGCACATATACATATATAAATATAGTTGGGTATAATTTGTGTTTTCAAAATGTTCATGGCTAAATAGTGTTATGCATTATTTTAAGTTGGTATGAAACTGACAAGCATCGCGCGGGAAAATTAATGTTCATGTATTTATAACGGCGCGGCGTAAAGTAATAACAGTAAATTAACAATAACAAGAGACTATGATTACTAAAACGTCCATTGGTCATATTTTTCAGTCGTATTAAAAGAAATTTGAATTGTACAACATCGGGGAAATATGTATTAGAAAATTTTAAAAAATGGAATGTATTTTCATTTAAGAAAAAAGAACGATATAGATTAAGTACATAATGTCAGTACAAATATTTACTTACACATTTACAATAATATATATATTGGCATTTTACACCAAACTTGTTCCATTTGATACTATTACCATAGCTTGTTCGCAAAGATACAATTTTTACCATCCATCCGTTCGTAGGGGTTAAATTTTAAATTTGGCGCCAAATGAATATGAATTGTAGTGTGGTTGGTTAGAATTGGTGGAGGTCAAAGAAGACAGAAAGGGTGTGGTAACTATGGACGAAGATGTTAAAATTAAGTTTCTGTGCAAGATCTTTTTTCGCTTTCTTTGTTTTTAGGAAAATAGTAAATAAAGATATCCAATTGTCTAACTGCATACTCGCAAATAAAAGAGAAATAGAAAACTGTTGTAGCTAAAACGATAAATTCATTTTATAAACACAACTAGGGCTTTATATTTAAGAACAGAAAGTTTTTTTGTTTATTTATATTTATTTGTATTATCCAAAATTACCTACAATTTTGTATTACATTAATAGCCCGCCATCTTGCCGTTTTGCGCTGTGAGAGATACGCGTAATTTCCATGAATCGTCGAGGCCCTAATTTTCGCTTTATGTCTTTCGAGATAGTGCGTATCGACGGCTAAACAGCTGCCGCCCGTTTTGCGAGGCCCTCCCGGACCCATTTACGGCCGAAAATGGCGCGAAATATCGCTCCAAAATATTGACGTCCGCGAACGGAATTTGTCTGACGTTTCTCGAAGACGGAACAATCTGACGGCCAGCCAATGGGAGAGCACTGGCTACTCGCAGTGCGGTTCCGCTTAATAGGTGCGATTAATAGGCAAAAATTCTCGAGGGCCCATCGACATTTAAATACTCCTATGTATTGTCCGAAAATACCCGCAATCTTAGAAAAATACTGCCTATCCGAAAAAACAATCCTCCAACTGGCCGGTGTCGGCAAAATTTTGGGATTTCATACGTATGCGCACCCTTTGGATGCCTTTTAGTATATATCTTCGTTGAGTACTAAAAATAATTCCGGCAAATTTAAATTTTACCGTGTGGGATATGGGTTTATTATATCAGAATGGAGCAAGTTTGATTTTGAGAACGGGTATTATTTTGTACATATTTCATAACCTAAACACTAACAAATAAATTAATACAACTATTATTTACAAAGGTCTTATAGATTATTAGTTTTTGATTTTGAGGTATACATTATTATTTTACAATTTGACATTCGGAAAAATATCAGAATCACTTGCGATTTGGGAACACAAGAATTTCGAGATACATATAAACTTTCTTTTTCAGTTTTATTGTACTGATAGTAGCTTTCTTTTTTCGAATCGACTCGCTCCAGTTATCTCTCTACTGATGTGACATTTATCTCACATGATCCCGATTAAAAAGAACTGGTTCGCAATACTTTGTAATGTGTAAGTTTGCCGCTGTGTGGCGTACTGAGTATTTTTAAATTTCTATATTTACTGACTCTTCAAATTAGTCAGACATAACCTTAAATGGCAATTGTAATTAGCTGAGATTCATCCAACCCATAGTCGTTTATGATCACATTTGGTATGAAAAGGGTGTGTTTTCGTTCATTTTTAAGTTAGAGGCTTATAGTTCATGATTTCAAAATGTGGACAAACCTAACCTATACGAAAACGAAAATATACAATCATCGAAGCTCGTAAAAGGTACTAACATTACACTATATCATTTGGAATTTCACTAATGGAATTAATTAAACTCTGTTTACGAGGCACTTTAAAAGAACTCTGATTCCTACCACTGCTTGGTGTTACATTCTCCTTGATAATAGTACTTTTCTCAGTGTCCATCCTTCCGCAGAGCATCTTCAACAAACACGTCCTAAAACTATCGGACAGTACTCCGTATAAAACCGGATTGATGACCGTATTTAGGAATGCTATGATTAAAGTTATAATAAAATGGTGCGATCTCAAAAAGAAGTCCTCACTTGCACGTCTGCCATCCACAAATATAAGGAACATCACGACCGTTATGGGCAACCACATTAAGAGCACCACGATTACGTTTAAAAACAATACGCGTACAACTTTAATGTGTTTATTGATCCTGATCTCCTCCTGTTGCGATAGGGACACTTTCCTCGGCCAAGGTGTGAAGATGTCCGATACACTCAATTCGCTCTGTCGTCTTCCCCTCGATCTTTTGCTATCGTTCCCCGACGTATTCGTATTATTACTGACTACGCAGGTGTTGGCCCACGAGTTCCTGGTCGATATAATCTTGCAGAAAATCTTTTGGTAATTGTAGACTAAAATCGTCATGGGTAATAGACAAGCGAAGAACAATACTGGTATTATAAAGAAGAAAGAGACGTCGATATCATCGGATCGAGGAAAGACTAATGTGCAAATAACGTTGCCATCTTTGGTAGGTTGTTCCCTGAACCACAGTAACACCGGCACGAAGAGGATTGTACCGAATATCCACGTGATCGCAGAGAAGAGGGATGCTTCGTTCGGTGACATTTTGGACTTGTACGGTGGCACCACGATACATCTGTGTCTGTCTATGCTGATCAGGGCTAGTGTCCATAATAGTACGATTCCTGAGACGAACTGTAAAAGAGAAAAAATAAAAATGTATCAAATTATTATACTCGCGTTTTTTTAGATTATTTTCATCGTTACAACTTTTTTAATTTGATGATTTACAACTATCTTCATTCATCACACGGTATTATACAGTTAAGGAAATATGTATCGAGTAAGTTCTCTAGCGCATAGGCAACACAAATTACAACGAACTTAGGGGAATGTTCTCCTTCTCATAATAGAAATCATATTGTATAAGGAACATATATTGGGCATAAGTATGGAAATTTGAGGCAAACAAATGAAATAGAAGTATTCTTCTCTGTTCACATTGCCGGAGTACCGGCGAACGCGAATGAATAGAGACGTTGTATAGACTGAATAATTCCGACCGTGTTTTCATAATAGGCCGGCTCTTTGTAAATATCGCCTTTTTTACTTGAAATGACTTCCGATAAACGAAATTTATTTTTATTTAAAACTGTAAATGGATATGTTGGCTGAGTTGCAGCCAGGTCAAATTTTATATTCTTAGCATGGCTACGTGCGTTTAGCGGATGGTACGAATTGCTAGTAATCCTAATATTTGGTTAAAAAAATGTTTGGCCTTGGAGGTTGCACTTTAGAGGCATCGTTTATTTCACCCACCATTCTGTGTGTACTTGTAGTAATTTTGAGTCACAAAGAAAAATACAATATTTGTTTACAATAAATATGTTACTTTCTATTTTTTTTGTGCCGGGGGCAACTTATATCAACGTATTATTATAGGATATTCCATATGTAAGCCTCTAGAAGAGTAAAGTGTTTAAACTGTGAGAGTATTCAACTGAAATATTTAAAAAAATGAGGTCCAGCAAAGGACTATGTTGTATTCGTGTTGTTGTGGAAATAGTATACGCAAAAATAAAATACCTAAAACCAAACTAAACATTACAGAACCTACAAAATGGATACCACCAACCCCGATTAAACAGCACCTTTTGCGTACGCCTCATTGATGCCTTTTAGTGTAATAAATACAAACACAAGAGCAAAAACGAAAAGAGAACAGAACCGTATGGATAAGAGATTGGATTCGTAAAAGAAACCAATTAGGTGTATCCAATACACAGTTACGCGAATTAGTTGTAGAGGATCCAGCAAGCTTTACTAATTTCTTACGTACAAATGAAGATATGTTCAACAATTTGATTTATAATGTACTGTATTAAATATCTATGTGCCTATTATATATTATTGGCATTTTGTTTTAGATACAAGACAAGATTCAAAAAAGTAATACAGTTATGAGGTTAGCATTACCAGCCAATACTGAAGCAAAACTGGGTATGATAGTTCATCTGTCAAAAAAAAACAACTGCACATCTACACGATGGTAGTTCACAGCGTTAGTGCTGCTCTGTTGTGATAGTACTCTCAACTATAAAGTAGAGCGAGATAGTGCGATAGTCCTCTCACGACAGTGCGCAAACAACTCTCATGCGGTTGACACCACGGTAGAAATAATACGGTATGCTAAGTTTGGATCTCAAATTCGTCAAGGCCGGTCATATGACGTCAGTGCG
>JARFOC010001281.1:218875-229791 GCA_031763485.1 Osmoderma eremita
ATGCCACAACACTTTGGAGGCGATCGCTGCACATAATGTCGTGTCACTTGTGTGGGTGAAAGGACACAATGGTAACCCAGGCAACGAGGCTGCTGAGGGGTTGGCGGGTCGGGGATCGCGTTCTACGTTCATCGGTGCGGAACCTGCCCTACCTAGGTTGGTATCATCCTAGTTTTGGAAACTAGTCTAATCGAACCAGTACTTTAAGATATTTGTTGAAGTCTGAACAAACATTGGTATCAATTGCAATATACACGAGATACGTAACTAGGTAAGAGAATGACGTTTAATGTAAAAAAGTAAACAAGTGTAGAAAAACGACGTTTATTCAATATAGAAGTTAGGTTACCGAAAAACTGGTATGATTTGATAAAAAAGCTAAACCCCAACAGGTTATGGGCCCAGGTACAACCACAGAACTGTCAGTAAATTAAAGAGACAAAAGGGTCACAAGAGAAAAACAGGAAAATTAAGGCCGCAGGTTTAACAAGAATAGATACTCTCAATAAAGACAACTATACGTGGAAAATGCAAATAGAGCCACTCCTAATACAAAATGAGAAATGGATGTACGTGAATAGTGAGTGGACAAAACCAAATTTGATTGTAGGCGATACAGACTCGCATAGAAAGGTAGACGCGTGGATCGGAGATGATAGCAAGGCCAAGTCAGATATCATTTTATCCATGAGGCCTCCAGAACTACCGCAAATTAAAGGATGTATCACATCACGCTTAAAATTAGATTTAATTTACCAATCGAAAGGGCCAGCCAGAAAATCAACCCTGTTAAAACAACTTACCCTGCACAGAATGGATGTAAACGAAGACATACGTACACATGTGAACAAGTTTTTTTGAAACAGTGGACAAGTTAGAAGAAATGAATGTTGGAATAAACCTTGACCTTCTAGCAATTATGCTTTTGTACAGTTTACCTTCTAGTTTTTAAAATTTTAGGTGCGATATTGAGTCTCGGGACGAATTGCCATCACCAGAAGTTCTACGCGTAGAGATAATTGAAGAGGCAGGTGCACGAACGAAAGATTCAGGTAGTACATATCAGAATTTTAGACACAAGCATGCAAAGAAACTAAGCATAAGAAGAGGAAATTTCGGTACCTCAAACAGTAAGAAACAATTTAAATGTCGATGCTATACATGTAATAAGATAGGACATATAGCTACTAACTGTCGTCAAAAAGGCAACAAGCAAAATGAAAGGAAATATCAAGAACCAGCGGCAAGTAAATCATACGAAGCAGTGGCAGCGTCTTATACAAATGACTATGAATTGTCATCCGAAGAATGGTTTCTGGATTCGTTTGCTTCAATGCATTTAGCCAAAAGGGAGGAGTGGGTAAACAACAAGAAAGAATGGGAAATACAGATCACAGTGGAAAAACGATACAAAGTTAACATCAAAATCACAAGGTAATATACCCATTAAAGTATTAATAGATAATAAAGTAGATGAGATTGAAGTAAAAAATGCTGTATATGTACCGAAAGTAGTCACAAATTTATTATCTTTGAGCCAGATAGTAAGTAAAGTACATACTGTCATATGTGATAAAGATGGTGGTAGAATAATAGATGATAGCGGTGAAATTATAGTCACGGCATCTGAAATAAATGGAGTTTATAAGGTAGAACAATCGATCAGTGAAATATAAAATAAAACCTGTATGAAATGTTACTCCATCAGCACCACACAGTCCTTATGGCACCGTCGCCATGGTCATTTCAACAGAAGCAGCATGCATTTACGTCCATGTGGTCTATCTCGACATTTCGCTTTGCCGCAAATGAAAATAAGTATTTGAGTGAAGTGTATTTCACTACCGGCGAAGAAGTCTCTTGATAATCTATACCTTCTGTTTGTCCGCATCCTCTTACTACTAAACGGGCTTTAAATTTAGATATGTAACGGTAAGAGAATGACGGTTAATGTAAAAAAGTAAACAAGTGTAGAAAAACGACTTTTATTAAATATAGCAGTTAAGTTACCGAAAAACTGGTTTGATTTGATAGATAAACCAAACCCCAACAATATTATACTATTCTATTTGCAAAATTAGTGCGGTCAATTAAGGAACGTCCATCGTATTGTTAGATAATAGCTACATCCACTAATTGCGGTTCTTTCGCCGAACTATCACACAATTACAACATAAAAGACGAGAGCGATTGTATCTCCTACAAGTGATTTTGCGTCCTAATCGCATCGATTGACTTAAGTCTAGCACTTTAGCGCATTTACGGCAACTTAGGCGATTTGAGATCTCAACTCGGTAAGACAAAGGGACGTGACGATCCTGAATAGATAATACTAAAACGACCCTAACAATCCAGAGGGCTTAAAAACATATACCTGTACACAACTGGGACTAATATAAATAGTCTGTATTGAAAATCATTAAGGCGTGTAATGAAATCAGAGAAAACCTTGACGTCATCATCTACAGGAAACAATTTTCCATTCAGTAGGACTCACTGAGCGAGCCATAGAAAAAAAAAACTTTGTGAGTGTCATTAACATTTTGTAAGTGGCAGTTCTTTTAGTATTAGATTAGTGATAGATATTTTGGCGATTAATAATTTTTAGTTAATAAATATTTAATTAGCATAGTAATGTAGATTATCAAAACAACTTCAGTTTAATGCCTTTACATGTTGACCCAATAAGCCAGCCTGTTTTGTTTTAAAAAAACACAAAATTATAATATAAAATAGAAATATTTCTTGTTCAAAAGCACCTAAAAAGAAGTTACTGTTTATTCAAGGATTCCATTAATTCTGTTTATCGTCAGATGTTCGCGAAAAGTTACAGAAGACATAGCGTGAATGAACGATTAAGAAAGACACGTAGAAACGAGCACATAAAACAAACAATAGTGACACAAAGAGAGTCAGAATGGACAAAAGAATTACTTCCGACTTTAAGACCTTCTTTAAGACCTCTAAACTGGCATCAACGTAATCAATACAAGACCTAAGAACGCGAAAGAGGTTGGAATGTCTTCGTTCACAGACTAAAGACATCTAATCTACGCAAAATATTGTACAGAAATGTTAAAATGAAACAAAGGTGTGTATGGAAGTAATTGTTCCACAATGCTGGTATAATATATTTAGTATGTTTGTATGTAGATATTACTTTCTTAAAATAGCCATAAGAAATACTGTTAGCAAAACGGCAACTGTTGTTGGTAGAAGAAACATTCTGGATAGACATATTCTTATGTCTTATTATTATTTATTCTGTACTTATAAAATTAGAAAATTAAATGCACTTTTTTCTATTTATACATATTTGTTCGCTCGAGGAGATATACCTGCCACCGTACCAATATTGGATGGGAAGGCAAGCCAAGGTATATCGGACGTTCTCAGCTGCATTTCATGAATTCGTTACATTTCATATCAGTGAGGGTTAGGTGTTGGTTGTTACGTTATTGTCTCGGTCACGTCAATTGTATAGTAGCCGTATTTTGAGCGATCGGAGTGATATTTTTTAAGAAATGGATGATGCCTATGAAACAGGAAATAAAGTAAAAATTATTAAAAGCTTTTAGGAAAGTCGTACAGAAATTAAAAATTCATTTCATGTGTTCCTAATTAGCACATAGCTGTATCTCGCATAAAAATATATAGGGTTGCCAATAACCGCGTAACCATAAGAAATATTCACATTGGTTTTAATGAAAAACGATTAATTACGAGGTATAGCAGTATGCGCTCATTTGTTGTCTGTTTGGCAATTACTCTATTGCCAAACAGTGTCAAATACTGTGGAGACAAGTTCTAAAATTTTGAAAAAAGTACAAATATCGTTTATACAATCGCTCGACAATACTAATGAAATATTTCCACAAGAGAAACTCAGACCCAGCATTTTTTTGTGAAACATTAATAAGATTGTCCAACTACAATAATAATCATTTTATTGAAAATATTGTACTTATGGATGAATCGACTTTCAGTTACACGCGCTTGGGCTACAAGAGATCTGCACCAGACTTACGATGGCCGAACGCAACACCCCCAAAAGCTTAATGTTTGGTTTGGTATTTTTGGTAATAATGTTATTACTAGAGACTGGATTTTATGCAAAATGTATATATTTGTTTTTTGGTAGGTTTCTTCGACACTTTACGCTTATCCATTTCCGACCCTAGGAATACGATTTTTACATATTTTTAGTGCATATAATGCATTAGTAAAGATTGCAAGGACTGTGGGGCAGCACACTGTTCGGATTATTCCTCCCGCACAAAGTATTATTATCAAGTCGAATAACCGAATCAGCGCCAAAATTATTAAAAGCTAAACACATGCACTATTTTTTCTTCTCTCTTCACTCCCTCTACCCACCCCTAACATATGTACTATATATGCGAAAACCATATACATCAACAGGTTGTGTCATTGATGTAGTTTTTTTCGGTATCGTTAATATAATAATAATAATCTCTATTTACCTACGCTGTTACAAACGTACAAAATAACGTCAAAAACAGAGAAAGTATACGGTAAAAACAGATTGGGAAAGTATACGCTACAATTTATTCTTAGATCTACTTTACTTAGAAGTAAAATTGAAGTATTCATGAAGTGAATAACAATTTAGATTTGGTAAATAGCTTTTTACATTTTTTGGTAAAACTTTTGAAACTATTTATGGATTTAATAATACCCAGGTAATTCATTCAACAACTTACATTCTAAGTACGTGAGATTTCTTTGGTAGAGGACAGTCTTATGGAACGGAGGTAGTAAATATAGAAAATCTCTTAAATCATAGGTTTTTGCAGATTTGCGGAAAATTCAGTTTTATGTTTGAATACAAAGCATAATACTTCATAAATATAGCTATCACAGAAAGTCAATATTTTTTTTTATCTTTGAATGTTTGTCTGCAAGGTTCACAGCAGTGCAGATCATAAATAATTCTCACTACTCGTTTTTGTAGTACCTATCAGTAGACGTTCCACATTAGGGCAAGCCCCCCAATGAATTATTCCAAAAATCATTCTAGAGCGGAAGTTTGAAAAATAAAATGATTTTAGCGTCAATAAGTTACAAGATTTTTTTAAATATATAGATAGAGGAGAGTTATCGAAAATTTATTACAAATTTTCGATAGCTCTTTAGAAAGGTAATCCACATGAAAATTCGATTTTAAATTTTCATCAACAAATACACCAAACAACTTTGCAGAGTCTACAAGATTTATACTGTTATTATTCAGCACATTTTTTTTACATTATATCTAGATGGGTTACGAAAGAGCACGCATTGGGTTTTGTCAGAGTTTATGTGTAAATTATTAAGTGAAGCCAGCGACTTAAGCGACTTGGGTAAGCTTCATATACTTTTTGAATATGATCTTTAAAACTAGTGCTTCTGAATACAAGCGTAACATCATCCGCATAAAGGGTAACACTGGTGTTACTAGTATTACTTATAAACGATATAAATCATCATCACGATCATTGATATAAATTAGAAACATGGTAGGGCCAAGAATTGATCCTTGAGGGATACCTCTTGAGACTTAACACTGCGGCCTTGAGGCCTATTGTATCACTCTACATTAGGTTTGTGTAAATGTGTATTGTGTGTGTGAAGTGTATGGCTTGTTACTGCTTCTCCTCGCCGTAAGAGGGCAGCAGTGTTGATTTATCCTCAACACTGAAGGGCACCGGAAGAGGTACAGACCACCCTTGCTGCATTCGATTTTATAGAAATCGATTGCCGCAACGAAGATTCGAACCATCAACATCCAGATGTCTAGGGCTCTTACCACTGCGCTATCCCGACAGTGTTTCACAGGTAACTCTGAAACCATGTTAAGGAAACTCCCCTAAGGCCATATAATTCCATTTTAGACAGTAGAATTAGACAAAGACCCGTGCTGGAAAATTGAGAACAAATTATACTTATTAAAAAAGTTAATTAGTTTTTCATTCGTAATGGATTCGTAAGTATACAAATAGGACGATAGTTGTCCAGATTATTAATATTTCCTTTTTTGTGCACAGGGGTAACGTGGGCAAGTTTTAGTGCAGTGGGAAACTTTCCCTTATTGAATGAAAAGTTGAGCAAATATGATAGTGATGTTAGAATATGTTTTGCAATTTGTTTGACTAAGAAACTAGTAAATATATTCACATGTTTGTTGGATGGTATCCTGTTTTTTAATGTTGCAGGACAGTGGCCTGTCCACGAGTCCAACAAGAAAATGCTGTGAGTTCCCACAAATATACATGGGTTAACCATTGCTGAAATAGTTCTTTTGCTAATTTTCCAGATGTGGATGCTGCTAATTGAACATTCCACGGTCGAAACAAAGACTGTGATACACGCAGACCGAAATTACCACTTTGCTCTTTGAGGACAATGAATTGAAGTGAGAGCATTTTTCCGGAAGCTGATATTGTTGGGAGTATGGTATAACTATGTGTAGTTGCGGATATAGAATGCGCAACTGATGTAACAGTTTTTTGTTCCTTGCACAGATAAAGTGCGGTCGGAATGTAGCTCTAGATTAAAACTGCTCTCATCGGCATTGAAGGTATCCCGACCTGCCCTATACGATCTCGTGCACTATGAACGAAAGTTGTAGCAATTTCCTTCAATTGCTCGGAGTCTATACCATATGTTGGTATATTGAATTCATTCAAACAAACAATTTTTGTCTTAAAACATTTTCTATACCTCTTACCGTTAGCGAGTTATGTGCATAGGCAGAATGAAAAATTTTCCATTTTCAAAAATTTATTTCACCCACTCAGAGTGTTTTTCCGCAGAAAAAAATTGCGTATTGCATACCTATATGTGATCTGCATGATCTCAAAGTTTTATAATTTTATGAATTTCCGGGTTAGCTACGCTAACTTGTGCTTGTATTTCTCGAGTCGACATATTTGAATTATCCGCCATACAAGCTAATACATCTTCTTCACCTTCCACATTTGGGTTTGCCTAAGCATCAATAATGCTGCATATTTCAACCCGGTTTTTTTTGTTTTTTATTTCCGGTTGTTCTCCAGTAGGACGAGAATTTTCGGAATATTGATGTATGTACAAAGCATATAGTATTGTTGGTCTGCTTTGTTGTTTAATATTATAATCATACTACTATTCATACTACTACAAGCTACTATTGAAAATTAAATAAATAATTTTTTATTAATTTTTCATTTGGATATAGTGTGATACATTTTTTAAAAAGATGAAGAAAAATGCTAGTTAACTGTGTGAAAATCCAATATGGCGTCCGTTTAAAATAAAAAAGTTGCTAGTAATATTCTCGAAACCGCCATCTTGAATTTTATGTTGATATCAATTATAAGTGTCCCTAATTAAACCAATTAAATTTCATTTGAAACATTTTTCAATATCTGTTGTAACCGACTCAATCTACGCGCCAGCGTGTATATTCCAAAGCTATAAAACCTGTTCCCCGTTGTTATTTGAATGTATAATATGAGTAGAATATATTAACTAACCTTGATAGTTTTGTGCTTTAAAGTAAGTACTTCTGGCGTTTTCATACAGCATACATAATCATAAAAAACTTTTTAATCCAAGAGCTAAGAGTCGTGGTAACCCGGGATCTAGTTATCGTAAAAGTTTTAATGGGAATCTGGAGGTTAACATCGGACTTAATTATTTCTCCCTTGTTGAAAAAAATGAACTAACAATACTTATCTTTTACGACGAAATTAAGGTAACCACCAAATATAGTCACAATGTTACGATTGAAATGGTAACTTGTTAATTAATAGTTGATTAAAAAGCTTTATTAGTGATAATGCTTTCTTCCCCTTCTATTCAGGTAAATTTTGAGATTTGTTCAACTATTCTATTTTCTTAAAGGCACATTCGATGCTACCTAATTAATTTGAATATAAACTAAAATAGAAGACATCGTAAGATGGGGTAGAGAAAGAAGGAGACAATGGAACCTACCCATCTCGAGGGTGGAAAATGAAAGGACAGTCAAAATGGCACGCGAAGGAAAACCAGAAGGATCCAGACCACCAGGAAGACCCCTGAAAAGGTTTGCGAGACATCTGGTCATAAATTTTCCAAAACAACGAGACTAAAATCCAGTAAAACACAGGTCATTGACCTATCGTAAGAAGAAAAAAAACTGAAACGGCAAATTTTATGGTGTGTCACTCAGTTGACAACCAACTCGAGTGGATGGGTTAGGGTCCTTCGTAGTTTTGAATGGCGAATCCTAAAAATAGCCCGTTTTGTTTAGGTAGCTATTGGCAGGTGATATAAATTTGAATAGGGATATATACATGTAATCGATACAGACAAAATATATATCAAGTAACAATGATCGTATTTGGAAAAAGAAATGAAGTACCAAACTAACCGTACAACTAAACAACTATACCATTACGATAGATCGTGAGAAGTAGCCTATAATGAAGTATATTGTAACGTTTTAAACGGCCCCGAACTATTTATCGTAATATTTACCGCAATTCTTACCTACACATATTAGGGCGGGAACACGGCCTTCTTAGTTCATGTGCAATCAATGCTATTGGCATTTCTACGCGCGTGATCTGTCACTCTTCTGCGAATTTGCATGATTAAATTTCGACGTCATGCCATTCTATTGAGCTACCCGAGTCACGCGGTCGCATTCCAGCGAATGATAATGCGCGACGCGTAAGATCGGGAACTGATTGGCTAAGGGACGTTTCCCCTTGCGCAGGTACCGATGTTTTTCCGCAATTAAGTAACAGATAATGGCAAGCAGACAGACACAGAGGTTGTGCGAATACCTAGTCTTAGCAAAAGATCCATAAAGTGTTAGAAATTAGTATATTTTGTTTTGCCGTGTACAATTACCGCGTAACTGCAAGCCTGTGAGGGGTAGTTACGACCAACCGGAATTACTTCCTGGGATACTGTATACTGTTTCCGATAGGGCTATAGAGAATTCTCCGAGACGTTGCCGAAATATACACCACGACCCGAATTGAACCACCGCTACGACGAAGACGAGCCGTTGAGACAAATTCCCCGCTTCTCAGATAAGTTCAATCCATTTATTCCGCACGTATCACATCCCTTTTTCCACGCTGACCGAACGATTCGCGTGCGCTACCTTTAACAACGGACGAGAAATTCAAGGTGGCACCGTGTAATGTTGAAATTTAACCATCAAAAGACATTCGGTATTTCATTTAAGGACGTCAATATCATCTTGTAAATTCATCTGTTATGACTACGTAAGTAAATCATTTAATAACGTAAATATTATTTTGTAAATTGCAAATTCACGTCTGCATAAGTAAATTCACTAATAACGTCAAAAATTACACGCACAATATAAACATACTTTTGAAAGAGAATACGTAATAATTTTCTGTTCGTATTCATTTCTTTTAAGTTCTAAACGGATCCTTACCGACTTAAATAGGATTCATTGCCATTCATACAATGAGCCAAATGTTCACTCTTCAGAAACTTGGGAAAAGACGAATCATCTCATTGATTGCCTGTGTTTGTGCTTGTAAGTCCGCAATCGGATTGAGGTCTGCTCTAACGTTAAACCGAGGCAGCGGGCGAGTCTTTGGACCTCGTGAGGCCAATTCTAGGGTTTCAGAATCTAAAAACTTATTACAATATATGAGTGTATTTTATTATTAACCTATATTACTTCTTTTCTCTGATATTTTACTTTTATTTAAAAGATTAAAGACATCAGTTTTCATATATCTCGCACATGCATATATCACAATATTTTATATATGACAAGTGGTAAACACAAAATATATATTTTATTCCCGCCATTTATCTGAAAAATAAATCAGTTACATAATATAAGATCATCAAATGTTAATTATTTTAATTCATTAATTGTACATGTTTACCGACAGCCAAAGCAACTTTTATCTCTTACTATCCTTAGTTGCTGTCATTAGTGCCATCTTCACTTCCGACTGTTATGTTGCAACTATTTACATATGTCGGCGTCGGCAAAGTATCTATCTATCTGTCTATTCGCGTCAACTGCTGTCAATCTTTATCGTCGTAGTTTTAAAATATTTTTAGTTAAATTCCACGTTAGTTTGTTTATATATAGTTATACAAATCGTTCTTTTCCGAACGCTTCCATCCTTTTTGAGCGTGCACAGGGTTTGTTTTTTCTGTTTGCTTGTATCCTAATGCAGAGACTTAACACTGCGGCCTTGAGGCCTATTGTATCACTCTACATTAGGTTTGCATAAATGTGTATTGTGTGTGTGTGAAGTGTATGGCTTGTTACTGCCTCTTCTCGCCGTAGGAGGGCAGTGTTGATTTATCCTAAGCACTGAAAGGTACCGGGAGAGGTACCGACCACCCTTGCTATAACCGATTTTTATAAAAATCGGTTGCCGCAACGGAGATTCGAACCATCAACATCCGCTACAGATGAATAACGCTCTTACCACTGCGCTATCACGGTAGGTGCACAGGGTAATATGGATATTTTTCTAGATTTTTTACAATTTTCACTGCATTAATGGAGCCTGTTGGGAGTAAACTGCGTAAGGGAGAAAAATTTAGCCTGAACGAGAAGTATATGATTGCAAATGTTTAAAATATTTTAATAAAACTATGAATGTGAGTGCTGCCGTTCAAGAAGCAAGTAAAGCTTAAATAAACTAAATGACCGATTACGAACATATGATGAGAACACGCAAGCACCTATTCTATGTAAAGTGCATAGTTTTTTATACAGAATATGCCACCTACATTAAATGCAATTATTGCTGCTGTCGATGCTAATGATGATCTCCCTAACTTCTGTCGAGCAAGTTTACATAGATTGTTACACGATATGGGTTTCGAATTTAAAAAAGTAGGACGTAAAAGTATACTCATCGAACGAGACG
>JARFOC010001281.1:229891-245810 GCA_031763485.1 Osmoderma eremita
TTAGTTGCCGAAATACGTATCCAGGAGTTCTTCACTCATCGAGGTGGTAAGGGTATTTTTTATTATTTTTTACTATAAATTGTGTAACAAAGTTGGTTGTTTTCGCGACATAGGCAAGATTTTTAAAACAAAGGTAGAGCTAATATTTACGCAACAGATCTCGTTGAGACTCGCAATTATACTTAAGATTGTATCGAATCTCCGCAACTGCTTATCGGCGCTAGTGAGCAACTCTAGTTATTAGATAAAAAAAACAAATCATGCCTGCTGAGACGTAATGGTTGAGGGGTTTTGGTGGAGGTTTTACATTTTCGGCCTAAAACCGCCGAATAATACTTAGCAATAGTATTAAAAATAAAAATACAAAAACAATTAAAGCTCCGTATATGTTATAAACTAATAGACGGTCTTAAAATAAAGCGAATGGAAAGTTTTCTTGCTTAGTTAAAGGGAAAAAAAGACTTTTATAGCGACACGTATCGGATTTTTACTTAATAATACAACCCACGTGACCAATCAAATATGTTTTATAATAAATTTTCACCAAAAATGTCGAGATATTAATCATATTCTTATTATCTTTTAGCAATTTCATTGCAATCTTCACCTACCGTAGTGTAATATGGGATACACGTCACGTCACGGAGTCACGTGGCTGCTATTATCAAGTTAACACCCTGTATATATTGGAATATAAGACAAATCTACACAAATGTATGTATGACGATAAATTTCAAATTTGTGTTATGCTTTATGCTATCGATAAAAAAAATTATTTCCGTCAATAATCTATTGTAACGTAAAAAGAAAGATTCCAAATTACAAAAAGTAATGATAAAAATCGATGTGAGTAATAATCCAATTATGTTCCAATATACATTTGTATTGTTTTCAGACAAAAACGATAGATAAAAAAAATATTGTGAGATTTGGCGATTCAATATTTTTAATAAATCCTTGGATAATGCTTTTTTTTTAATCTCATTTAGTAAAAGTAAAAATGCATGGGGAAACTATCGATAATGATAATTTCTAGATTATTTATTTAATTTCTTTTCATTCGGGGAAAAAGGAATTAAAGTTCGTATTTTTTTTTGATTCCATTTTCTAAACTTATAACAAGTATATTTAGTTATACCATAATTATTAATAATCCTTAATTAAATTATGGATTTAATTTAATACACATAAAACAAACAGAGTGCAATAAAATAATTAATTTTAGTAAAAAAGAAAAATAAGTTAATTTGGTAATATAAACAGGTGGCCCATTTAAAATTGAATACCGCAGGAAAGAAAGTTTCAGACAAAAGTTTTTAGCATATCGAGGAGGCCTCATTAGATGGCGTTATCTTCGTTGTAATGGAGAAAGCTATCAAGGTCACTCTTTATCTTTAAAATCCCCGTCAATTGAATTAAGGCCGATTCACATGCTGCGCTTTTTCTGCGAATACAAAACGCATTTGAAATTTTTCTGTTTCTTAAATTTCGTTTGTTTGATTCGCTTACTAATCCCCATTAGTATAATATTGAGGATATTCAAAATAATTATAAAAATAAAATATAAACAAAAACATGAAAATAATGAAAAATTACAAAAATATAGAATAGAATACCAAACATATAAAAAGAATAAAAAGTTTGGAGAAATTATCTATTTTTATATTTTGCTAGTTTCTTATTTCCATATATATTTTTTATTTTTATAACAATCTATTTTTTATTTTATTTTTAATAAAATATGCTTGTTTCTAATTTCTATATAATTTTTTTTTTAATTATTAACTTTTTGAAATTTAAACTAGTATAGTAAATTTTTTGAGTTTAATTCCAGAACAATTCGTTTCCGGTAAATTCGCCAAACGAATTTTATTTTAAATTCTCAAACGGACGAATCAAATTTTTCGATTCTCCGCACTCTGGCGTAAAGAGAACAGCCCTCATAGAATGTTGATAAGTATATAAAGATTTTGAATAGTTTATAACAGATTCCTCGAGAGTAGTTCAATCGCTCACATTTATATGTTTGAATAGCAAGATATTATTTATTTTAAACTTACTTTTAAAATTTATGGAATGATACTTTTATTACCACCGTCATTATTTTGAACATCCCTGTATATACTGTCGGTTTTCGAGAAGGGACATGCTAAAACACTTTTATTAATTTTTTTTTCTTTTGTAAAAATAATTGTTTCAAAGATATTAAAGTGTTCTACTTTAAATGCACCATCCTGTATATAAATTTTGTCTTGCCCAGGCTATCACCACTGAATTAAAAAAAAAATCTCATTTCTATATTTTTAAAAAGTCGCCGGAATCATTTTCTTACTTAATTTAATATAAAAATGCCAACGAATGTAATAAATTCACTTCATGGATCCCGTCGAGATAAAATCAAAAAAATAAAATAAAAAATACATTATAAAAATGTATTTCCCCATTAAATTCCTTTTTCCCCGGTAAATCATTTTAAAATAAGAAATCAAAAGGCACATCCGAAAGTAGAAGTTCCATTTCGTTTAAAAAAGAAGATACGTGGTACAAGATATTTTCGAATGCACCTTTAAATGCCTTAACATACAATGTGTAAAAAAATGATAGATGTAATAAATAAATTTTAAAAATAAAATGCAAAATTCCAACGTCCTATCCTAAAATTGATGTTTCTTTTTGTAGTAGTACAAAGTTAGTCAAAATAGATTCGTTAAAAATCAATCTAAAAATTATACTTTCAAATAATTTTTTTAAAATACCATCTCTATTTAATTTGTAATTTCTTTAAAAATAAATTACTGATCTCCCCATAATGATTAAGATTTACAAATCCAGTTTCAAGTCTATTCAAGTTATTCACACACTGTATGTTTGATAACAACTACATTCATAAAATAATAATTATTTTTATAACAAATTTATAAATAATTTCATTACCGTGTAACTTTTTTGATTTCTCCTATTATCACTGTTGTTGTGGTGGGGGCTGAAACGTCTGACTAAAAGCAGGTAATCGAAAATTCTGTCCCCGTTCGGGAAACTCGATCAATTCAGATTCACTTATCAGCACGCCTTCCTCCAACAATGTTTCGGGTATTTCCCCCGTCTCTGCAGCACTGACTTCTTCCCCGGGGATCATAGCATGCTCCGCGGAACTTTCTGCCAACCCTTCCAGAGTCCCCCGATCGAGATCTGCCAAAACTTGTTGTACGGACGACTGCGTTAAAAGAGGTAATTCCGATTTGTACAATCCGAGCAAGTCGGGGTCATCAGTTGTTTCGGGATCGGGTAGTGACGTTTCCGTCAGTTCGAATTTGACTAAGTCAGGTTCTTGTTTGATTCTGGACGTCGAACTTTCACCTTGCGGTTGTTGGGATTGCGATTCGGCTACGTAACCTTTCGCATGAGATTTCTTGATGTGTCTCACTAAATGATCTTTCCTCCCGAAGCGCTGCGGACAAAACTGACACAAAAAGTCCCTCATACCGGTATGCACCACTAGATGCCTCCGCACATCTTTACGTGTAAAAAATTTCCTACCACAATGATCACAGGTGAATTTCTTCTCGTTGGGGCTCTTAACACTGCGGCTACCCGCATGGATTTTTAGATGGTACATTATTTCGCTTCTTGTTTCAAATCTTTTCAAACAAATTTGACATTCTAAGTTACCCTCTTCGGCTTCGTGTAACGCTAAGTGCTTCTTATAGCTCAAGGACGACGTGTACTCCTTTTTACAATCAGGTTTCTCGCAGACGTGGACTTTTTTACTGGGACTATGCACTTTGACGTGATTATTCAGATGATCTTTCCTATGAAAGGTTCGTTCACACACCGAACATTGAAAGGGTTTCTTATCCGAGTGTATAAGAACATGACGCACTAACTTAAATTTTGAGGTAAACGACTTTTTACAATGATCGCACTTGTACGGTGAGCTGCCCACGTGAATCTGTTGATGTTTCGCAAGATTGGCGGGATTCTGAAACGTCTTCTGGCAGTACTGACATGAATAAGGCTTCTTACCGGCCGGCTGGGTTGTTGTTTGTGCTTTCTTAACACGTTTCGGGTTTATTTTTGATATACTAGGAACAGGCTTCGTTTTCGGTGTTTGTAAACCGGAGGGGCCAGCTTCTTGCAAATCGAGAAATGTCCTACTTGCTTTATCGGTCGGATATGGTGCAGTTACACTTCCTTTAGCATGTATATCCAGAACACTCGATGGGTAATACTTACTTTGGCCAAAATAATCTTCAATATGTGCCTGTCCCAACAAACTTTCCGTTTTCGTTGTCTCTAGGGTTGGAACAGTAAATTCTAAGACGCTATAGTCAGGTAATCTGCTTAAGACTGTCATCTCTGAAGAAGAAGATGTCGGCTGTTCTTGATATGGAAGCCCACCAGTCAAGGGTAATGTTTCGGTTAATGGTTCTTCAGTCCTGTCAGTACTTAATTGTGATGAACCATCATCAACTACCTTACTGATTCCGCTTTTATCGCCTGGTGTTCCCATGGCGATACCAAATGGGGCAACATCATCTGAAAAGTGCACAAAAAGTGCTGTTACAGATGCTGACAGCTAGCTGAGAGTACATATTGATTAATAATAGTAACAGTAAGATGATATTCAAAAGAATGTTATCTATTTGAATGGTATTTAGGTCGCAAAAACGGATCTGAAACGACTGTCTACTTTCTACTTAAAATGTCACACATCAGGATTAAAATCGAAAAAATCGCGTCTACATCAAAGTGATACTTACAATAAAATGTATATGATGAACAATTAAGGACCAAACACTATGTAAATAGAGAAATATGCATTCGGTAATTAATATAAAGCGAAATATTGGCACTTATCTGCTTTATATCATTTTCATAGACCACTTATATCACGTGTACAGATAATCTCGGATTACTCTTCGCTGATAGCACTAACGGATATTAAACTCGGCACGTAAAAACATTAAACTATTCCCTAACGTTATTTTCCTAGCAGAAAACTTACACTTCCAGGGTACGCTGTAAATATTACAATATAGAGAATTATGTAAACACAAACGTCACTGACAGAACGGCCATATTGAATATTTATCAAGGTGAATGTAATCAGATGATGTGATACTCAGGAATAAAGAAATGTCATAATAGTGGCAACTATGCAACACAAACTACACCAAACGAAAAGGAAAAGTAGAAAAACATATTTCACTTACAAAGTGAAGAAATTCAGAAGAAAAATTTGTGTGTGGAAACTGTCTTATACAGTCATAATTTTATATGATATCACTAACCACTTTCGTGTATCTGAGTAACGCGACTTTTGATTATTTTTGTCTTATTAGACTAGAGATTAAAAATTGCATTGAATATGATGACAACAAAAAAAGTGCGCATTATCATTATTATTATTTTGTTACGCATATAAACCTATTTGCGCACAAATTTGCTAATTAGGTATATCAGTTAAGAATTTAAAACCTGCCCAAATACGTAACAGACAAAAAGCAAGTTTCCTATAAAAGTTGAAGAAAAACATTAAATTTTAATAATTTTCATTTACTTTTTCAATGTTTCATTTTCAGATCTAAAACAAAAATACCCTTACCATCTTAGCGAGTGAAGTACTCTGAATACGTAGTTCGGCAACTAAGTTGTCATCCTCAGTAGAATCTACAAAGGAAAATCATGTCAGACTTAGTATTCTGGAATCTTCCAGAGTATATCTATTCATTGCGCTGGATTACCACTCGAATAACACTGTACATATAATACTTTATTGTATATATTTAAAAATTATGATAAACATATAATAGGAAACGGTATGAATCTATACATTTTATTAAGCATTGTAGTCACGTTAGTTTTCTATAGGTTGTTCCCCGATGGGCGCGATTGTAACTTTTAGGAACTGCGGAATACCGAAAATGACCCATTACGTACACCATAACGAATCTATTTCGTACAGCTTTCAGCGAATTTTGTATCCATTAGCCCGCGGTAAGTATTACAATTTGGGAGAAGGTTACAATTTTATTAAAACGTGCTTCGCATATGGATCGTTATTTCCGTGACTGTAGGACGATTGTCGGTTATTAGAATACTTTAGGGAGTTAACATTCAATTCTCAGGTACGAAAGAATCGCAGAATATAGGCAACCCACTATTCTGCGATGAAAATATGTTAAAATCACCATTTCTGATTTTTTCTTTGTTGTCAGTTTTCTTCTTAATAAATAAAGTTGTTATGTAAGTTGTTTATTAGGATGTCGCCGACGATTTACCACAGGTTTGTTCGGACTTTCAGTTCGAGAATCGTTCTCGAATATTTAGTTATCGATGTACTGCGCATGACAGCTTAAACAACTTTTAAAATACCTGCTTAGTTCTGAAGTTTGAGGTCCGAATAGAATTGGCACAATTTAAAATTTCAAATTACCGCCATATTGCTGAGAACCAAAATAATATAACCTGTATCTGTAATCCTTGCAGTTTCTTTGTTTGTTTGAGTTTACATATTGCATTAGTAGCGTTTCTATTAGTTAATATATTTTGTTACATATTTTTACTTAAATGATTATATTTATTTTTAATCAAAATGTAAGTGTATAGATATGAAAATGCAGAAGATAAAAAAGAAAAGGAAATAAATTAAATGGTGTACTTGCAGAAATAATATTGGTGGTGAAACAAGAAAGAAGAATATGTCGAATGGACATTACTATTGGACTACTATTGGACCCTCTTAGGGTCTAAAATATTTAAAATAAACAGCATAAAATTACGCATAATTCCATATTATTTAATATAAGTTAAATATATGTGTTTAAAATATCAACAACAGTATTATAAACAACATTTATGCAAAAATACATACCTGTCTTAAGATGTTTCCATAACCTTAAAAGAATGTATATTTTATTGAATTGTGACTCTCCTGTAGCTTTTCCATAATTATTTTACTATGTAAAGTTGTTTCCTTTTAACTCATCTAAACAAAAAACAACAAATTGAAATAATATTGGTGGTGAAACAAGAAAGAAGAATATGTCGAATGGACATTACTATTGGACTACTATTGGACCCTCTTAGGGTCTAAAATATTTAAAATAAACAGCATAAAATTACGCATAATTCCATATTATTTAATATAAGTTAAATATATGTGTTTAAAATATCAACAACAGTATTATAAACAACATTTATGCAAAAATACATACCTGTCTTAAGATGTTTCCATAACCTTAAAAGAATGTATATTTTATTGAATTGTGACTCTCCTGTAGCTTTTCCATAATTATTTTACTATGTAAAGTTGTTTCCTTTTAACTCATCTAAACAAAAAACAACAAATTGAAAAAATAAGCTACCCTCGTGTATTATAATTATACCATAGACTTTTTTGAAATTAAAATAAAAACAGAACCTAGTTTCTTATTTTTATATACGTTTTTATAACTCGTACTAGCACAATAATGTACTAAACAGTTTGTTCTTCAACTTGTTGAACTAAAGTGAGCTTATTGCCATATTTATATATCTTAGTCCATAATATGGTCTTTGTCAATTTAACGCCCATTAATAATAATAGTAATAATAATAATAATAACATACAATATTACAATAATAATATCATACATTGTTACGTCTTAGTTTAGTCAATCTAAATGTATTTAGTTCATTTCAAATTTGGCGCGGTTAAATTCACCCGCTTAATAAGGGACGCTAAAAAACGAGACATTACACAATAGAGGTTAGAGTGATTGTAATGAGAAAGCACATGCGCTAATAAAGTATAAAATTACCTACAACGTTTTGTTTCGTAATTAACGCAATCGTAAGTTTAAAAAGTCATTAACGCAACCGTAAGGTTCAAAAAGAAAATAACGCAACCGCAAGGTTCACCATACACAATAATAATAACATACAATATATACTTCATCTAGATGAGGTTTGTTCGGAGATTAGGTCTAGACCTAATCTTAGAATAGGAAACTGTCATTGATTAATGTAGCGCGGGAAAATTGAAAACTTAAACCCTCGAAGACGGCGAGAAAGTCGAGTTGGACTGAGTTCCTGAGTGCAAGAAACCGCATAAATCCCGGTTAAATTTTCAATAGCGCAGAGCTACAGAGCGGACTTCGATTCGCTTAAACGTCTCGGCGCTATTGTAAAACAGTAGAATGCGGTGCAGATTTATATCTATTTCGAATTTGTTATTCGTAGGGCAGCAGTGGGAAACTTTCTTATTAACCAAGTTTGAGATTTATGTGGATCGAGAATTCTCGTCTCCTATATCCGTATCAGTCGTAAGAATTGCAAAAATTAACTTAATTATTATCTTTAAGAAGAACGCTGGCATTTTATTTACATAATTACAAGATGGCTTCATTGTAAATTTGATGTACGATAAAATGAATTGCATTAATGTACAGGTAAATTAAAAAGTGGACAAGCAAACGTTTATATTAGGTTTGTTCGGACCTATAGTTCGGAATGGTTCTCTGATTGATGAGCTTGCGCAATGACATTTTCATTGTTCGAACCTGGCAGTTCTTGAACTTGAAATTGTAGAACCGTTCGCACTGTCAGAAATACGAATTTAGAACCGTTCTAGAACTGTTAAATCAATTCTTGCTAGGGAGTAAGTATTTGAAATTATGAGTAGTTGAAGACAAGTGCATCATAATCCATAATATTATTTGAATATACTCTGAAAAATAATTGTCAAATTATAGGTTAAAAGTATGCATCTTCAATCCTACAGCATTAATTAATCCATTAAAAACTTAGTATGGATTATCATAATATTATTGCTACAGCTACATGTTGAAGAGCTTGTTATTAGTTTTTCTTATGATCTAGAGGTATATAAATATGGTAATTGAATTTTGGAAAGCTCATTTTAGTTCAACAGGCTGAAGAACAAAGTGGTTGTAGTACACAGATTCGTATATAAAAATAGGAAACTAGTGTTGTAATAAATATAAAATGTCTATTTTGTTAAGTTAGACATTTTGGCAGTAGATGTCGCCAGACGAAAGACATGGGTTATGTAATGTCAGAATATAGAAGTCATGTTGTCATGTTAAATAAAGTACTCGTCTTATTGAATTGAGATCATATTGAGATTAATAGTAAACCACAACAACTAGGTTATGTTTTTATTTTAATTTCAGAAAAAAAGTCTAAGCTATAATTATAATATAAGTGGGCCGCTTATTTTTTCCATTTTTTGTGTGTAGATGAGTTAAAAGGAAACTACTTTTAAAATAATTGTGAGAGACCTACAGGTGAGTCACAATTCAATAAAATATTCTTTTTAGGTTATAGATATATCTTAAAATAGGTATTTTTGCATAAATGTTGTTTATAATACTTTTCTTGATCAGTAAAGATAGCAAGGACTGTGGGGTAGCACAGTAAACACACTGTTCGGATTACTCCTCCCGCACAAAGTATTAATTAATTCGGGACGACACGTGTTTCGGGAATACGTGGATTCCCATTATCAAGTCCGGCACCGAACTTGACTGTTAAATCAATTGATAATGGAAATCCACGTATTCCCGAAACACGTGTCGTTCCGAATTAATTAATGCTTTGTGCGGGAGGAGTAATCTGAACAGTGTGTTTACTTTTCTTGATATTTTAAATACATACATTTAACTTATATTTAATAAAATGCCAATATGCATTATTTTATGCTGTTTATTTTAAATATTTTAGAGGGTCCAATAGTAGTCCAGTAGTAATGTCCGTTCGACATATTCTTCTTTCTTGTTTCGACACCAATATTATTTCTGCGAGTATACCATTTAATTTATTTATTTTTCTGTTATATCTTCTGCATTTTCATTTCTATTCACTTACATTTTGATTATAAATAAGTATAATAAATAAATAAATAAAAAATATGTAATAAAATATATTAACTAGAAACTCTACCAATACAATATGTAAACTCAAATAACAAACAAAAAACCAGTAAGAAAAAACATGTATTAAGATACGTTTTCAGAATAGCGGGCGACGGATCTTTTTTTAGCGAATTTCACATGATTGGTTGCAAAATAAGTACTAGAAGTGCGAGTAACGCGAAATATTTGCGGATAGTTTAACAATAGAGAAGAAAAGTGATGACGTTGATTTGTTTTGTTTGGAAACCTACGCAGTGCTGCCAACAGCGTAAAATGATCAAAAGAACGATAATTTTTATCATTTTACGCTGTTGGCGACACTGTCTAACCTATTAATTTTCTGCCGTTCTGTTATTTACACGTGTTCGGATTCTTCTTTGCATTGTGTTTATTTTCTATTTCAATAATTTAATTTTTCTTAAACACAAAAAATTTAAAAAGTTTAATCGAAGCTTCATTAGTGTTATTAGGCAATTGATCCCTTTTAGATGTATTTGATACTGTTCATCCCAAATATTTTAAAGTTAGATTCTCGAACAGACTAAAAAGTGTATCAAATAAGTAAATATTTAGTCCGGTGTATAAGTTTATTCGAATAATAATAATAATAGTAATAATAAGAAAATTCCGAAATCAAAACGAGACAGAACACATTGGATATCTCAGTTAGCACAAATCGCTTCTACGCATGGGCCAATGTATAGCTGTTTACTATTGGCAGAGACAAAAATTAAAATGCTTTATATCCATTATTCAAGAACTTCTGGACCGGCGCAGAACCGTTTCGTGCTAACTGAGATAGAATATAGGAGTAGTCTGTTGAATATAGCATCACTTATTTCACTTTGTTGGCGAAAACTAGTTCCATAAGATTTTGACACAACCCGCAATGTAGGAGTACTATATTATATATGGCCAATCGTAATATAATGGTCTTGTTTATACACCATAAGCAAGGGTAATGGTACAACCTCATATCGCAGTTTAAGTAACCCCAGGAGGGTGCACTAGTATACTTTTGGTGCAAACCAGGGATTTCTCGACCAATAGAGGGCTCTGAGTGCAAAACTTTATGGAATAAAGGGCTCTGAGTGTAAAATTCTAGAACTCTGCATAGAGTATTTTAAATTTATATTACAATTCCTTAAGTTGTTAGTAGTTCTTTTGGCTTTTACTTATTGTTTAATCATTATCGTTATTTCTATTATCATTGTGCATTTCGTCTGTAAAGATTGACGTGCCCCGAATTAATTATTATTTTGTTAACGCACGTCGAGCCAAAAATGATTCATCGCCAGGTACCTGGACCCGACTCAAGTACATTGCATCTTTTGGGTTTAGGATATGTTTATGTTGTATGTGTCATTAGCAGCTGTAGAACAAGTACAGGATTGGGGTGTTTTTTCTCTTGATGCAAGTTGATAATGGTGCTAGAGTGTGTAAATGTAATGAAAATGCAACAATCAATAAAGATATTGCAGATAGTGAGCAGAAAGTACGACTATAAACACAATGAGTCAGGTTTCTTTTCTACACTTCCAGCTTTTTAGTTTGGGTTGGCATTATATGTCACACATGCGCATTGTACTTCTAGTAAGAAAGTTGAATAGAAAAATTGGATTAAATCTATGAGGTAAACTGGCTCGATTTTCGAGTATAGTGTCAAGTATATGATGGATATAGTGCGAAAATTTGACAAATCTAGCATCGTGTCAAACGGGCTTTACTCAGAGATAATATAGTAAAGAACACGCATCGAAACCGTCAATGCGTGTTTCTTGCGCAACTTGTGCGCTCACTTTCTGAACAGAATTATACTTGGAAGTAGAACATGTGCTACTTAATAATCTGCATGGCAGAATGCATACTTTTTTTGGCACAGTTTGTGAATGACATTATGCGAAAAAAAGCTAGTATAGAAGAATTTTGGATGGCATTATGCATCCTGTCAAGTTTGAAATACATGGGATTTGGCAAGGTAGACTGTTTAGTTGGGTTGGCAGGCCACCAGAGGGAATTTTAACGATAAGTGCCCCAACTATCCTTACTATATTATCTGATCCGAAATCTATCCCTCCGTGATTTCCGCGCGAAATTTAAATTGTTACAAAACTGATATTTTGATTAATTTATGAAATTTATCCTATAAAATAATGTAGAAACTTTCATTGTGCAGTAATAATGAACGTTCAAATATTTTTTAGTTCCCACAAGTATTATTTTGAAGTACCTATTAAATTTTATTTGATCGAAAATGAGTTATCCTTACTTATTGCAGTAGATGATAACTAATATGACACTTAAACTCTCACTTAATGTTTAAAAAGTTTTAATAGATGTCACGTATTAGCTTATTCGGAATATTTATCTCTATGTAAATAAGACAGCCCTGACTTTTTAAGTTGAACGAAAAGGTTTCCGCGGAACGTCCCTTGATTCAAGAAAATTGGATAATAAAGATATAATAGCCTCACGGCAATTTAAGTCAGTTATATACCTAGCCGTTTTTTATTGTCTTCAGTGTTTTTGTTTTGTTTATCAAATTAGCGAGTCCTTCTAGAAAAATGAGAAATAATTACTCTCCGTGTTGTAAGTTTTAAATGCGTTTTAATCAAGACTTTCGTATTTTAAATGATTTATGTTAAAGAAACATATTTTTTCAATTCACAACTAAATTATGTTAGCAATAATAATTTAAATTTAAATTACGCGCCAAAGACTGGGATATGAAGTCGGCCATCCTGAGGACGAGAATAGTTACGGTGTTGAGGCAGTCAGAGGCAGTAGTATAGGTTACTTATATATTGAACGTGTGTAGAATATATTTAATTTATGTTTTACGGTTAATTTATGAAATAAAGCTCCCAACAATTAAATTTAGAGATTGGCTGAATGCTAGTGAAATTATTATAAATTGCCAAACCTTAGCCTTTAGCATTGTTTGTCAATTGCAAAATGATTATTATGATAATCTAACTATACTTATTGATTTTTGACGCATTTAGATTAGAACGCTGTTTGCTTGTGATCCTATATGCGTCTGGTTGAACACACGTGAATTTGACACGCATTTGACAGCAATTTTAATTAAAAGGATCCAATTTTACCGTTTCTGTATTAGTTTTTATACTCGAAACGTCATAATAAATCCGCTTCATGTTAAAAATATCTCTTTCTATTCTGCGTCGATGCGATATCTGATTATGAAGGGATTCGTCCGGCCCATTTAAACATTCGCTGCGTTCAATTTGACGCATAAAGGCATCATAAAGCCGCGACCGGCTTCCTCGGAGACCATTCGAGACCGAGAATTGTTCGCCCATTGTTTTCGCGAGAAAACGGACACGAACCGGGCTATTGTTAGCGTCAGGACCGAAAAGGATTGTTATTTTTAAGTACCGTGCGGTCTCCGCGCGGGTTCGAGAGGGGATGGTAGCTTCCTTGTCACGACTGAGACCGACAAAAGGAAGATCGTTCGAAAGGGACTCGTGTTCTTGCGATAGGACGATTAAACTAATAAAGAGGGTTGTTTTTTTGCGGTTTCGGTTGCTTTTACTGTCTTGTAGCGGTTCTAGTTGAACGTTCCTATAGTTTGTTAGAAAAGTGGAATTGAGGGTATTAATGCTCATGCCAAAAGTGTCAATTCTATGAAACTTTTTCACAAACTAACAAAACCTCCCATTGTTCTGTTCTGCTTCTTTTAATTTTACATTTGTGTACCGCTTCTGTCGAATTATGCGTTTCTATACCGGTATTTTATCTTATTAAGAAATAATTGGATTAACGCTGTTGGAGAAACAAATGACGCCCTGACAACTTTTTTTTTGTAACTACTTTATTTTCATACACTGTTTCAACAGTTTGATACAAGTAGAAACGACCAACCGTGTCACACGCGTTGTTAACCGATGAACTTTCTGATTATGATATGTGCTCACGGCACATAGGTATTAATGTCGCCAGCAGATGTTGCCACAATGCTCAAATTACAAATAAGAATTGATTTTTAGAAATAAGGCGAGTCTTTTTATTCATCGGAAAAAAATCGCTTAAATCTATGGGACATCGTAAATGACGTCACAGATGGATTTCCGAAGTGTTAGAAAAGGAATGAAAATACGAACCAACTGATGGAAGATGTATTCTACTCCATTATTGTGTAGGGAATTTTGTTCTCAATAGTTGTCGTTACCTCTGGTATATTTGAAATGTTTGACAACTATACTATTAAATATCTGCTATTGAATATATGAAATCCAGGCATTATTATTATTGGAAAAGGTGATGCAGCTTGTGTATAACCTAACCTAACACTTTATAACAACAATCGGCAGTCAAGTCAGCCGCTTATATCTCGAACAAACGGAGTCTGAAAGGTATGACTATAAGTTGGATATAAAAGGCTGTGAAAGTAATATTTAATAAGAAAAAAATATTATATGCACTGATCGACAATCAACTCCGTGGAAACTAATTCATAGCTACAACTTTGTGAATGGTGACTAGGAAAATATTAAATCTGAAAATTGCAATATTGCAAATACACATTGTAGGTACATGACCAAAAGGGCCACATTACATTACCATATTTGGCAATATTTGCATACTATAATGTATCAGTCACTAATAAGACATGTCCGTGGAATGTCCCAAAACCCAGTTGAATACAATACAAACCATAGAAGAAATGTATCCAAGCAAGGGATACTGAGCAACTGATAGGAATCTATCGGTACAAGAAGTTGAGGATTTTAAAAGTTTTTGTTTGATGTCTTGGTACATCTCCCTAACGGATTGGTGGAGGAAGTTGCGATAATTAAAATATAATGTATTTGCCATATTTTTTGGGTGAAAAATAATGTAATACATGCACTTAATTAAAACACTTAATAAAAGGAAGACTTTTATTTAGCCATTTCATAAGAGAACATTATCGTACTATTTACACTGTAATCGTAACACAATATGTATAAGTTAATGTCTGTACGTATTTGCATATATAACTCTTCTTCCTCTTGTGTAGTAGTTCAACATCCTAGTATTTATAATTGACGCAAGATAAATATCGATGCACGTGATTTATAACGTCACACCGCCAACTGTACAATATGAATTTGTCAATTTCTAAAATACATGTCAATGGAGTTGTAATCAATAGTTTAACATATAAATAGCTATAGATTATTCCACTTTAGCACAAATTATCACTTACATTAACTAAATAATTGTTTTAAGCGCCTATTATCAATTAATGCAATTCGACTTTCTTCTTCGTGTATACCGTTGTCGATAGTTGTTTCTGTCATGAACTATTGTCTGACATTTGTGCCATTCGTTTGTTTATTGGTTATTCGATCAATATGTATACAATATAAATTTATTACTTTTAATCTATTCATTTCTTTAACTCAGAGTTCTTTGAAAAATACTTCCACTTTTTCTGCTCACTGTGGTGATTACAAGCAAAGTACATCACATATTTGTTAATGAGATAGAATACAGGGCAAAAAAGAAACACGATATCATACAAGCTCCACACAAATTTAGAAATAAAACATTTTGAAAGGAAGTCGAAGACGTGAGCAGAATGCGAGGTTATGTAGTTTGTTTTGTTTGGAAAAAGTTTCACAGAGTTGCCATTTCAATGACATCAGCACTAATGCTCTCAAGTGGCGTATACGATTTTCAAAAAAGCGCGCCAGTCGCCATAGAGGGAAGCACAGAACAGCAATTAAAGAGAAACGCGAGCCCTGTACATTTCGCTGGAAACACGAAATTTCACGTTATTGCAATACAGCGCCCTCAGGTATGGTACACGACCAAATACGAAAATACGTGGGAATCGTGCTTATGAAATATGGCGCCACATTTAAAAGTTAGATAAGTTTCGATTTTAATTAATCTCATCAGTGTGGTACGTCTACGAATAATGAGTCGTATTTACATCTCTCATTTAATTTAATAATGCCGTGACTACATTTTTAATTCGACTTTTAATCATT